>RJWH01009238.1:0-24209 GCA_004363575.1 Solenodon paradoxus | reverse complement strand
ACTGGTCCACAGTCGGGCTCATGCTGGAGACAGGTTGGACCTGACCTGGGTCCCCTGGAAATCCTGGTGTGGACGTTTAGGTGGCATCAGGGGGTTGACATCTGTGTTCAGGCCTCCCTGCAATCGGACTGGTCTGGGCAGGCCCAAGGACCCCTTTGCCTCTGCAGCGGCCCCAGCCTGAGAGTGGAGATTTGGGGGGGAGTGCCACAGGCCTGAGACTGGCTGAGACCTGCCCAGAGCAGATGACTCCAAGGGGCAGTGGTCCCTCGGTCCCCACTGGGTCATGAACCTGGGAATTCTCCAATGCAGGCAGGTTTTTGGGTGCGTGAGTGGTGAACAATTGTACAGGGCCCCTCTCACCCCTGCACGTGGGGGCCAGGCTGAGGTGGGAGCCCCTTACCCTGGCTCACCATCACAGACAGGCTGTGGGTGAGCTAGGGACAGTCTTCAGGTGAGTGCAGACCTGCACTGAAACCGGTCTCCTGGGCTGGGCCAGGTGAGGTGGACGGGATCCGTCCTGGGCTCAGGAGGCCCTGCGGCCCCAGACAGGCCAGTTTCCTATGGGACAGTTCACCCACCCTGTCACTGGTGGATTCGGAGATCGGTAGGAAGTGACCCCAGCCCATACTCTGCTGTTGTGTGACATGGGCAGTACGGAGGTGGGAGGGGTCCCCTTTTCCTGCTTGACCTATCTGGACACACGGGGAGTTGGTGGACCCCACCGGAGTCCACGCTCCGTGGAGCCATGTCCTGGAGGCCTGCTGTGGCATCTGCAAGTGAGTACAGTGTCTGTTCGTGTCCTCGGCACTGAGTACAGTTTGCACATATTTTTGTCTTTTTGTTTGCATGGTGCTTAAGATGTGCCATCAAAAACTCTTCTAGAGTCCCGTGTGGCCACTCTCTGTGCATGGCTCGCCCACTCACTGCGCGGCTGTCTGCCTCGCTCGTGAAGGGCTACAGCGTGGACCCCAGTGAAATCATGGCCCAGAAGGGACCCCATCACCAGCGTTCAATGGCAGCCCCATGTCCCACTGGGCACAGTGCAGAGCCTGAGACCAGAGTTAACGGGACAGTCAGCGGGGAGCCCCTGTCCCTGGAGTGCAGTCCCTCTGCAGCAACGCTCACTCTCCCCGCCATGGAAGCCGCTGTCACTGACATCCATACCAAGCATCCATGTGGAGCATCCCCTCTCCGTCCACTCGGAGGACAGATGGCTGTGCCCATGTGTTTCGATGCAAATCAGGGTGCAATGGCCGCACCCATGCATCTCTTCACCAGAGAACCTGCCCAGCAGGCTTCCGGGACTGCCTGCAGGGAGGGGCACGCTGCACTGTCCAGAAGCGTCCAGTGGCGGTAGAGCCTCAGAGGAGGGCCCCTGGGCGACTGGGCGGGAACTGGCCTCCGCGGGCAGTTGTGAGACACTGATACGGGCCGTGGTGTCTGGACCCCGTGAGCACCCAGAGGTTCTCTGGAGTCAGTCCCACCAGGTGGGGTGCAGGGAGGCCTCCCTCTGAGTAGATCCAAGCGAGAAGTACGGCCTGGAGCCTCTGTGACACCCAGGTACCGCCTCCTAGTGGGACGCCACCACCCTCCACGCCTGCTTGTCCAGACTGTCCTGAGCCCTGTGGCTGTGGGGGGTCATTTGCAGGTGGGGCGGGGTGGGGGGTCCTCATCTAGCAAGGACCTGGACAGCCCAGCTGGTGTCTCAGAAAACTACCAGGTGCCCTGAGTCCCCTGCTGGGCTAAGCCCACGCAGTCGGGAGGGGGAGCTGAAATTCTCCCTTTGCCAGATGCGACCTGATGGCAGAAAGCACTGAATCATTCAAAAGTTGCTTAAAAGTCCAATATGCTTGGAGTTTGCTGAACTTCCAGCAAAACGTTAAATTCATGTGTTTGACATGAAAATTTAATATTCATAAAAAATGCTAGGATTGTTAAAATTAAGAATATTTCCTAACAACTGAGTAGAATTAATTTAAATAATTCAGTAGGAAGCGTGGAAATGGAACTGGAGGTATTTCTGCTTCAGGACAACACATTTAAAGACATGGATTATTTATTCTTTAATTTCCCTGCAATTGCAAAAACAAATCCATATTATTAGATCTGCGATGCATATTAATTTCTACCAGGGAGTTAGTTCATGGTGGTTCCGATGTCCCAGGTCCAGGGAGGCTCGTTCCACAGACACAAGGGCCCTGATCCGGGAAGGGTCCCTGAGACCCTCAGGTGCCTGGGGTCTTCAAGAAGGAGCCAGCCCCGCCCTCCCTGGAAGGAGCAGGAGGTAAGTGTGGGCCCCTGCTGTCCTCCGGAGCGGCCTCCTGGTGCTTTCCTGCCCCTGGGCTTGGACATGGGCAGGGCAGCGTAGCAGGAGAGGGAAGTTGATGTGTCCCAGCCTGGGCCCTTCCTGTGTCCCCACAGGGCCAGGCTCTGCGCAGGAGGTGATGGTGGTCCTGAGCCCCCTCCTGTCCTCCCAGGTCACTGCTATTCCTCCCTTAACTTCCTCTGACCCCCTGGACGGAGCCCCCATCTTCTTATTCCTGGATGACCACCATTTGCAAGGTGGGCCAGGCAGTAAAAGGGCCCACTGTTGGTGGGGTCTTCCCCAGCAGCATCCTTAGCCCAAATTGTACCCCAGGAGGGTTGCCCTGGGGTGTCAGCCGAGTCCTCTGGCATCTAGGACATGTCTGAAGCTCCTGACCTGTGTGGGGACTGCCCCCTCCTCTCCCCCACAGGCAGGCCGCTGAGGACATGGGTCTCTGGGCTGGGACCCCGCTGCTTCATCCCGCTGCTTGGGGAGGGGCTCAGAACTGAGGGGATCTGAAGCCAGGCCCAGGGGAAACACTCCCATGGAAGGGCCTGTCTCTCCACCCCCACGTGCAAAACAACAGATCTGAGACCACAGCTCTGTGCCACAGCCCGAAGTCCTTCAGTGGTGCACAGTGGACTGAAATGTCCTCTTCTGCCAGATGGCCAGCCGTGTCCACGGGGTCAGGATCAGTGGGGTCAGAGGCTCTCTGCAGTGAGGTGGGCATGGGGTAGGCTGATCGGGGAGACAGGACAAGGAGACAGTACACAAGGGCTCACTGGGCTGTGTTTGGACAGGTGTCTGCAGGCCCTCCTGCCACCCTGGGAGAAGGGACAGAGGGCTCAGAATCAGGGGTGGCCCCATGTCAGGGTGGCTCCACAGCACTAAGGGGAGTGAGGGCCAGAGTAGTGGGGTCTTCTACCCAGGTGTGTCTGTCCCCTGGCTTGCAGATGTGGGGTCACACTGCTGAGCACACGTGCAGGTAAGTGTGAGGAGCTGCTGGTCTGTGCAAAGGTAGTCAGCACTAGTGACAAGCTGCTGGTCTGGGTCGGCTCTGCGGGGTGGGCCCAGGCTGAGGGTCACTGCCTGCGTGGCCAGTCAGCACAGGGGCCAACCTGAGTGTCCGTGAGCCCGGGCGGAACACACCCTTACACTGAATGTTATCAGCCCGCACCCTGAAACAGGTGGTCACCTGTAGGCCCCAGCTCCCCACCAAGAGGAGTCCTGGCCCCCAGTCCCTGGGGGGCTGCCCTGAGAGCACAGGAGTCTAACTGCTGAGTTGACCTGACGGGGGACAAAGCAGCCTCACGGCCCCCAGGAGCAACAGTCAGGGTGGCCCTGCCCCACATTCCTGCCACCACTGTCCCCTGTCCCATGTGGAGTGGCATGATCCCTGAGGAGCCATGGACTCCTCCTATGCCCATGGCCACACCCACCTACATGTCTTCTGGGTGCTTATTCCTGCGCTGTCTCGGAGGCAGCAGGGTGAGGTCTGTCTTCTAGCGGCCCTCCGTCTCAGGGACTTTGGACAATTCTTCTTGACATGAGATGTCTCCCCACCCCGCCTCACCTTGTCTCTCAGTGCCTGGCTATATGCTGGGCATTTACCTATCTTTGAACACCTAGAATGCTTTCTTAATCCCGTGTCTGCCCTGACTCGATACGGTGCCGAATCCCCCAGGTACATGACTCACAGGATGTTTCTACAGTACAGTGCACGGAACTTTTCCGACACGTATGTCTCCCAAACTTTCAAGGTCACAAAGGTCATCTCCCTAAATTGCAATTGTACCTACCTATCAACGGGTGAATCTGCGTTGACTTGGAGATCTCTGATTTCCCCAACCGAGTCTACTCTGACAAGGTTTGACTCCCCCGATCTTCAGTTGTGTCTGCACGGACCAGAATTTTCTCCCTAATTCCATAGGTATGTCTGCTCTGCCATGGACCAGCCCTCTAATATTCTGGGTGTGTCTACTTTGATGTGGAGTTTCCCTGTTATTTCCAAGGTGTCTTCCCCATTCTTGGATGTCTCCATAATTCACCCTGTATCTGTAATTTTAATTCCCTGGCAGGGCTACAGGTGTGCATATAGCAGACGTGGATGTCCTATAATTCCCAAGAAAATCTAACATGACGTAGTTTGTATCCCCCATTCTCCAGGGATATCTAATCTGATTGTCTACCCTCATCTGGGGTGTCTCCCTAATTCATCAGGTGTGTCTGGACTTTATATTTTGCTCCTTTTCCTCCAGATGTGTCTAAATTTATATGTTTTGGGGGTGTCTCCCAATTTCCCAAGTCCTGTCTCTTTGACCTGGGTCTCTCTGTCTCTCTCCCTCCCCTCTCTCTCTCCTCTCCCTCTCCCCCTTTCCCTGTATGTGAATAATGATGCCATTAAGAATGGAGACATAGAGAGCCTTTCAATATCTTGTTTTCATTTCTTTTGCATATATGCCCAGATGTGGGATTGTGATTCTATGTTGTTCAATTTTTAAAGGAACCGCCACACTGTTTTCCATAGAGACAGACCATTCTCCTCCCCAATGTAGTTTTCATTGAACATATTTTTCACTTTCTTGGTAAAATTTATTCCTACATCTCATTGTTTTTGTTTTTGTTTTTTCAATGCTATTGTGAATGGGACACTTTTCTGTCTCAGATGTTTTTATTAGTGTGTAGAAACATAGCTGGTTTGCCTATGTTGATTTTGTACTTTACTAATTTCATTGATTAATTCTAACAGTTTTGCTTTTGATTACTGATTCATTCTCCTTAGTAATTATTGGTCTGTTCAGATTTTCTGCTTCTTCCTGATCCAGACATGACAAATTGTATGATTCTAGTCATTTATCTCTTTCTTCTAGGTAATCCAATTTGTGTGCATATAATTGTTCAGAGTAGTTGCTTATTGCAGTAATTCTATAGCTTTCATTGTAATGTCTCCTCTTTCCTCTGTTCTCTCCATTTTTCTTAGTTGAGTTAGAAGTTTGTCAGTTTTATATTTTACACGTTATTGATGTAGTTCTATTTTTTCCTGATCTCTATTTAAATTACATCTAATCTTTATCATTTCCTCCCTCCTGCTATATCTGAACTTGGTTTTCTAGTTTCTTAAAGTATAAATTTGGGTTGATCATTTGAAATCTTTTCATTTTCTTTATATATACATTTATTACTATATACATTTCCCTCTTAGAATTGCTCTTATAGCATCCCATGGGTTTTGCTATTTCTTTCCATTTTCACTTCTTTCAATATATTTTCCCTTTTTATTTCTTCTTTGATCCACTGATTGTTCAGAAATGTATTTTTAGTTTCCACATGCTTGTCGATTTTCCAGCTTTCCCCTTGTTGATTTTTGGTTTCAGACCACTGTGTTCAGAAAAGGTTCTTGGAATGACTTCACTCTCCTTCAGTTTAGTAAGACTTGCTTTAATATATGTAGGTACCTCAGTTTTGGGTGTCTATATATTTATAATTTTTATATTCTTGATGAATTGACTCCTTTATCACTATATATGACCTTTGTCTTATTTCTGTGAGAAATCATTGACATTGACATCTAAGGCACACAGCATAATGGTTTAATTTAGTGTATCACATAAGCGAGATGATATAGTATTTATTTCTCTGACTTATTTAATGTGGAATGATGCCTTTAGGGTCCATCCATGTTGTCACAGATAGTAGGGTTTCCACACAATATTCTAGTGTGGGTTTGTGTGCATGTGCATAGACATGGATTCCACTGCTTTACCCACTTGTCTGTCAGTGGACGCTTAGATGATTTCTGTCTTGACTGCTGTATACAATGCTGCCATGAATATGGGGGTGCAGTGTGTTAATATTTTTGTTTCTTTTGACTATATTGCCCCAAATGGAATTTCTAGATCACATTGTGTTTCTATTTTAAGAATATGAATAAAATATCTTCTATGCTGTTTTACATAGCAGCTGTACCAGATTACAATACCAACAGTAAATAAGGGTTCCCTTTCCTGCATATCCATGCAGCGTTGGTTATCATTTTTTTGGTTCAGGCAGGACTAAAGGTGAGCAGAGACAAGTAGGAAGAAAGGAGGAAGAAGCATTTTTATTTTACATAGTTGTTCATCTTGATTGTTCCCCCAGAACAGGGGTCAGGAACCTGGGTCCTCGGGATGTGCAAGGCTGTCCAGCAGACTTCACTACTGGGCCACCAGGGTGCGCTCACTTACTGCTCTGTTTCCTCTTTATTTTGAGCATCGACTCCAGGTTTTTACTTTGTGGTTATCATGAGACTGACATGAGACAATCTCAGACAAAGTTCATTTTAAGTGTGTTACTTTGATCATCCACAAAATTTTCCCCCCTTTTATATTTGTGATGTATTATTCACCTTTTCTATTGTGTATTCAAAAATCGTAGCATACTAATTTTTAATACTTTCCCCTTAATCTTCATATTTATGTAATTAAAACACCATCCTATGACAGAATTAGAGTTTTCTGACTCTATACTAGCTTTACCATATACTTTGTCATATACTTTTATGTTTTGAAGTCCCCAAAGATAAACATCTTTTCATTTCAGCTTCTAGAATGCCTTTCAGCCTGTCTTGCAAGGCAGGCCTAGTGAGGATAAACTCCCTCAGCTTTTGTTTGGCAAAGTTATCCTTCAACTATGAAGGATAAATCCTTTCCCAGAGAGAGTATACTTGGTTGGCAGTTTTTTTTTCTTCCAACATTTTGAATATCTCATTCCATGCTTTCCTGGCCTGGAGGAGGTTCCTGGTAGACCAATGAGTGTTCCTTTGTGAGTTATGAGCCTTTTTTTTTTTTTTTTTTTTTCCTCTAGCTGCATTCAGGATTCTTTGTAATGAAACAGTAGAAAAAAAATCAAAGATAACATGTCTTGGTGTCTTTCTGGCACTGAGTGACCGTGTGGCCTGTCAGCTTTGTGAACTTGGATATATACCTCCTTCCTAGGTTTGGGGAGTTTCTGCTCTTATTTCTTCAACTTTCTGCCCTTTTCCCCTTGCTTCTCTTTTCTAATATTGTACTTTCGATGGGGTTCCGTGGGTCGCATAATCTTTCTTCAGTTGTTTTCTCCTCTAACTGGATTCTTTCAAAGTTCCTGTCCTCCAGCTTACTTACTCTATCTTCAGTTTTAGTCTCCACTGTTACAGATGCTCTGATACTTTTTTAGCCCATTCATTGCATTTTTCACTTCCAGAGTTTGGTTCTTTTTTATTATTTCTATCTGTGTCAAATTTCTCATTTTATGTGTTTTCCTGGTTTTGATGCTTGGTGTTTCCTTACAGTTGAACTGTTTTCAATTTTTTGCAGCTGGATCACACAAGTCCATGCCTCTGTTTGGTTACTGGAGGGCTGTTATCTTTGTTGACAAGTTCACGTTACTTGTAGATTTGCTGCTGCTCTCATAGGTGAATTAGGCAGCTCCTCAAACTCTTATTGGTCACCTCAGGACAGGTACACTGCTGTTAGTTGGTCCTTTTATAGCTGAAGTTTGACCTCATATGGATATACCTGCTCCACACTTACTCCTTCTTGTGGTAGGATTCTTACATTTTTATGTTGTCTCTGATCCAAACAATTCATCAGGCTGGAAACTTCTTTTCCCAAAGATGGCACACTATTGCTTACAATTGTGATTTCTCTCGTCCACAGACTTGAATGAGTCTGTTTTATTTCCTGAAAGCCTGATCCTGCTGCCAGAGTGGAGTGTCGTGGGTTCAGAACTTGGGTACTGGGGACCCCTTGAGTGAGGTCCTCATTGGTGGATGTCCCTGGAGGCCAGCTCACAGTTAGCAAGAATCAAATCACTTTAATGCCCTTTGATATTCACGTCTTCCCTTTCCCCATCTCCTCCATCCCCAATCATGGGGATTCTGCCTCTGTATTCATTACCACTGGAGAGAAATAGTCTATCAACTTACAACAATTTGGAGCTGATGGATACTTGGTGCCCTCCTTCCCCTTGTGGGAGAGGTAGCTTCCAGGTGACTCAGTCCCATGCCACATTGTCTTAGGGTTAGGGGACAGAGCTTGCACAATTCCTCTTACCATTTCTAGTACATCCAAGCATTCTTTTCTCCAAGGCTGCTGGGCTTCTATGGAGTCTCCCTTGCGTGTGGGTTTCTGGCCAGGTTCATGGTCCCAGGTCCCCGAATGCAGCAAGGCTGAACAGGTTCATCAGCTCCATAGTCCATCAACTTGTCTGCCTGTCACTGGATTCAGATCTGGGTGATGTCCCAGGATTCTTGACATATGCTCCTGTATCCCAGAGCCCCAGTGGCACTTCTGTTTGTGAATGATTGTGAAGAAAGGGGGAGAAAGAGGAAGGCCTTCTTACACCACCGTGATGCTCTGGATGTCTCTTTAATACTAAGTTATGTCTATACTCACTGGGGCTTTGCCCAGCTACCCTGTGCCCACTCTCAGTCTGCTGTGTCTGCTAGTTACTGGGTATTACCACCTTAACCTCAATTGCCTTCCTTACTGCTGAGGGGTCTGCTCATACCTGGGTTCTCTACATGGAACAGGGATGACTTCTAATTGAGGTGTGCCCACCTTCAGACATGGTGAGGCTTCTCTGCTTCCCCAGTTCTGTCCACCCTGACCTGGGATGTCCACATGAAGTACCTGAACAGGGATGACTCACTAATTCACAATGTCTCAACTGTGACCTTGGCTACTAATTTCCCTAGGATGTCTGACCCCGCCATGACATATCTCTAATCATCCATTTCTGCCCAGAACAGGGATAGCACCCTAACTCCATGTCTCTGCAGTGGGTCTGTCCGTCCCCTTCCACCAATAATGCCTCTTGTGCTGTCTCTCTGTCACTCTGGATGGTCCAGCAGGACCAAGGATGTCTAATTCCATGGGCATCTAATATGACCTAGAATGACTATTACTTCCCCAGGATTTCTACTCTGGTTTTAGATGCCTCCCCAGTTCTCCAGGAGTGTCGACTGACTCTTGTCAATTCTCCAGATTTGCACACCATAACCTGGATGTCTAGTCCCACAGGGTGTAGACAATGACGGGGATGTCTCCAATGTTGTGTGTGTCTAGTGATTATTTCCTCAACATACCTTGACCAGTGAGGTCCCCCTCATTCATACGTGTGTCCACATGACCTGAGATGCTGCCTCTTCTCCAGGGTGTCTGGTCTGATCTTTCATGTCTCTGATTCTCTGACTGGAATGACTAATTCTTCAAGTATGCTTTCCTGGGACATACACTACTACCTCTATCATGTCTAATCTGACCCGGGATCTAACTCCCATCTGCCTCCCCTCTTATAGGATGTTCACTTGGTAACTTTGAGGTACACATGCATCTCCTCAGTTTCCCAGGCATGCCTACTTGCAGCAGGTGCATCTGTTCTGATCAGATATGTCTCTGTTCCCAGGGGAAGCTCTATGACTTAGGGTGTCACCCTGGTTCTCAGGTATTTCTACACTGACTTGGGAAGTCCCCGTGTTCCTCCATATTTGTTTATCCTTACTTGGGTATCTCTTTAATTTCAGGTATGTATACATTGACCTAGAATGTCTTTTTCCCAGGTGTGTCTCTACCCCAAAGTGTTTATCCTAACCTGGTTTGCCACTGATTCCACAGGTTGGTCTATACTTTGTGGGGCTGTCTACCTGATTTTCCAGGTGTTTGTAGTCTGACTTTGGTTGTATCCCTTATACCCCAGGTATGTCTACGCTCACATGGATGTCGCCATAACTCCCAAGGTGAGTTTACTATGACCTGGGATGGTCCCCACAGCCCTGACTAAGAATTTACCTCCAAACTCATATTACTTTTCTTGCCTGTAAGGTAAACCTTGCTCCTTGCTTTTCCTGCCATGAGCTAGTGTGCCTGCCTAATTTACCAAGTGTGCCTATTCTAACCTGGGATTTCACTCTAGCTGCCCAGCTGTGTCTACAGAACACACTTGAACTTATTAGATGTGACTTATCAATTGTAGAAACCCCATAATTACAAGCCTAAGCTTTTAGCTGGAGTTACATTACGTGTATACAGAACTTACACTATTTACTAACAGGATTCAGAGGATTATGTTATTGCTGATAATCATGTTATAAATAACAAACCAAAATCCAATTACACATGACACAAATAGTACAAATTGGCTTGTAAAAGTGAAGAATTAATCTGATTCTAACCCAATTGACATTTTTAGTTGATTAAACTTGGGCAAACAGGCACCTGGGCTGTGGGGTATTTTCCAGACACTGACATGACCTGACACGAATATCCCGGCAGTGCTGTATTTTCTCGAGTGTCCTCCATGCTTTTCAGCAGCTACTGACTAATCAAATGATCTGTCTGGGACCTGCACAAAAGCTGCAGGAGCAGATCATCAGGAGAAGTTGCTGGGTCCTGTTCAGAGCCTTCCGCTGTCCACAGAGACCAGGCACCATGCTGAGAGCTGGCTACTCTCTCTGGTCAGCCGAGTTCAAAAGAGAACGGGGACCCACAGCTTGGATAACCACAGCCCAGACCCTGAGTTCCAAGTCTGAGACTGTCCTAGTCCTGAAACCATGACTGATGTTAAAAACTGGATGCCCCCTTCCTGTCAGCGTGAAGCCTCAGCTCCCAGCCCCTGACCACAGTCTAGAGTGTGAGCTGCGTCAGACTTCCCCGACCCTGAAGACGACAGGCTCTGCAAACTGAGAGGTGACTGCTGAGAGAATTGGTCTGGTCACTTTCACTTTGAACATTTCCCTGTTCCAAAGTTTCTCACTCAAAATATTCATATCAAGTAATACTGAGGGTTTTTTTTTTTTTTTATGGGATTTGCTGGGGTCCCACTGGGATTGGAGAGACATCCAAGTTAGTATGACATCCCAGGTGAGTCAGCAAGACATCGAGCGAGTACACAAAGCTGGAACAAGAGAGACATCCCAGGTCCAGGTAGAAACACCAGCGCAGGACAGGGTGAATGGGACTAGGAAGAGACCCCCTCATCGGTGTCGCTGCACCTGGGGAACAGAAGCGCTCTGTCAGATCTTGCAGACAAGCGAGGAATAGGGGATAACCTGAGTCGGGTAGACACGCAGGGAAGCAGGAGACATGCCTGGTCAGAGCAGACACACTTGAGCAGTTAGCCAAGATGATATCGGTGTGTACAGCTACGGAATAGGGGAGCCCTTCCCGCTCAGGGTAGGCACCTCCTGGAGAGACAGTGCAGCTCAGAATAGCTACACCTGGGGAGTTAGGGTGACATCCTGATTATGGGTGACAGGAGAACACACCTGTGGAATTAGACATCACAGATCACTGTTAATGCACCAGGGCAGTAAGCAGACTTCCAAAATGAGGGCAGACACACCTGAGGAATTAGTGAGCCCCCCTGGTCACAGAGCACACACCTGGGGAGTTAGAGCCCTGGTCACAGAACACACACCTGGGGAGCTAGAATCAGAGATGGGGGCAGACACAGTAGGGAGCTAGGGAGACATTCTCGGACTGGCGTAATAACCTTCACTTCAGGAATTCAGGACACAGTATCCCAACAACACAAGCAGAGTTGGCACGGCACTGCTGGGAACCCAAGAGACAGGCCAGGCCAGAGCAGGAGCCATGTGGTTCCACAGCCCAAGTCCGAGTCCACACCTGTGGATCGGGAGACCTCGGATGAAGGTGGGCACACAGAATGAGAGTGCCATCCCGTCCAGTACAGATGCATCTGGGTCACTGTGGGCACAGCCCAGTGTGGTGGACATGCAAGTGACAGGGTGTCTTCCTCAGTCAGGGGAGACACTCCTGGGTGTTAGAGGTACAGCCCAGGTCAGATGTGCTCGGGGAGCAAGTGACAGTTCAGGTACATATAGACACATTTAAAACAAGGAGGTGCCCTGGGTCAGGTTAGGAGCACCGGGGACAGTGGAAAGAGGTCACAGGTCATAGTGACATCTCCTGCCAGGATAGGGAGTGAGAGGGACATAGCAGGTGAATACATGTACCCCACAGTCTCACTGGGGTGGCAGAGCAGTCCAGGCAGAGAAGGCAGACATGCCCCCCCATGCACACACCTCTGGAGAACTGGGGAGGCAGCCCACGTCAGTGCAGACTGCCTGGGGACGCCAGGCCAGGACAAGCACGCGTGGAGAATGAGGGCAACATTCCCCAGGGCTTCTGCTCCCCTGTGGGATCAGAGCAGTGCCAGCTCGGATTCTCAAGGGAAATGACAGATTTCTCAGGTCACACTATACAGAAGAGGCAATCAGAGAGGTCGGGGGTAAAACCGTGGACTTTAAGAGACATCCCAGGTCAGTTTAGACACCGATCAGGATAAGTGCCCCTGGAGAATCAGAGGTCCTCTCGTGTCAGTGTAGACATTCCTCGGGAACTAGAGGGCTTCCCAGTTCAGCGTGGACTCTCCTAGGAATGAGAGATACCCAGGCTGGCTGGGGTGGACACAGCTGGGGATCAGAAAGACATTCCAAGTCAGTAGAATTTGGAAACAGCCCAGGTCAGTAGAGACATACCTGGGGAATTTGGCAGTTATTCCACGTCACATAGACACTGAAGAATTCAGAGGCGACTCCAGGTCCAGTTAGGCCCCATCCAGTTCAGAGCAGATGCACCTGGGATACTGTGGAGACAGCTGGCAGCTGATGTGCACATCCAGTGATGTACTTGGTCAGAGTAGTTATCTCCAGGTAACAAGTGACATCCAGGTCAGAATATGCACGTCTAAAGAAATGCAGGGACATTCGTGTCAGCGTGAGTACATGTGGACCCTAGAAAGACATCCCGATCAGGACAAACAAAGCTGGGTAAGTTGTGAGATGTCCCAGTGAGGGAGACCACCTGGAACTAGACACCCCAGAGCAGCATAGGCACCCTGGGGGTCTCGGGAGACAGCTCTGTGTAGACACGCGTGGCCTCTACAGACAATGCACATGAGCGGGGATCGAGGGCATGGTAGACGCACCAAGGAAATAGAGAGACGTCCAGATCCAGGTAAAGACGACTAGGAGATTAGTGATTAGTGAGACAAACAGATGAGCACACACAACCCAGGTCATTAGGAGGGGACATCAGGTTAGAGTTGACACACCCACTAAATTAATCCAGCTGTGTGTCCACCTACCTAACGGATTAGAGAAGCAGCCCAGGTCATAGTGAGTACCAGTGAGGATCAATGAAACATTCACGACACAAATACTGTGCACACGGAGGCTGGAGGACCCTCCCCGGTCGGGGCAGATATACATGGAGTGTTAGATGCCCAGGAGGGGCAGACACTCCTAGGGGACTGTTGAGAGAACCTGGGCATAGTCACACCTGAGGCCAGAGGGAGGCATCCCAGATCCATGTGGACACACACAGGGAATGGAGATTCCTTGGTTGTTGTGGGCATACCTGAAAAATTAGGTAGATGTCCCACATCGGTGCAACACATATGATGGAGTAGCAGTCTGGTCAGCTGCCTCCAGCTGGAACAGTCCACTTGCATCCCCAGGACCCTGGTGTTGGGGAAAACGACCAACATGAAGAGCTAAAAATAAAATGCTGCTTCCTCCTCTATCTTCCTGCCTACCTGTCTCTGCTCAACTTCATTTCTGCCTGCATTGTTCCTTAAAAAACAAAGTTCAAAGCTAACCAAATCGTCTCAGACATTTCTCTCTGACATATTAGTGTGCTCTTTTCTCTGTACGTAATCTGACCTGGGGCGGGAAGGAACTGTCTGAGTGGACGCAGCTGGGGGAGAAAAGCCATCTGAGGTCAGTGCGGACTCACCTGGGGCATGAAGGAACCAGTTGAGTTCACGGTGCACACACCTGGGAATCAGGAAAACAGCCTCGGTTAGTATGATTGCACTTAGGGAATTAGTAGGATGAGCCAGGTCAGTGTAGACACAGCTAGAGAAGTGGAAGGTTAGAAATCTCAGTAGAAACACTTAGAAAATCAGGGAGACACACCGAGTAACAGCATACATGTGAGGTGCGCCATGTGTACTGAATAGGAAGAGCCCCAGGTCAGGAAGACTTACCTGGGAAGCTAGGGAAGTGCCAGGTTCAGGGTAGACACTTATTGAAATAGAGAAGCATCCATGTGTGTAAGGACACAGCTGGGGGTGTCACAACAGCCCAACGCAGACATATCTCCACCATTAAGCAGGCAGCCAGGCAGTGTGGACGAAGGGGGTTGTGAGGTGACATCCCAGGTGAGGGTGGAAAGCAGCAGGACATCTCGTGTCACAGTGGACATGCCTGAGAAGTAGGACCACACACATCAGAACACACGATGGGAAAGGGTGTCGGTTCAGCTAGCGTGGAGACAGTGGGGATAAGGGCACTGCCTCCATCGGTGGGGCAGGCTTAGATATACCAGGTCAATGTTGGCACACAGGATGACATCCTAGTTCAGGACACATTCACCTGGGGAATGATGGGGACATAACAGGTCACAGACATCCCGGGGAATTAGAGTCACGTGCTCGTTCATGGACGACATGCCTGGACAGTCAGGGAGCTTCCCCAGGTCAGTGTAGACACACTTGGGTATTTAGGGAGACACACCAATAATGGTAGATATAACTGGTTTACTAGTAAGACTTCCAGGGAGGGTTAGCTGGGGGCAGTGGAGAGCGACCCTGGTCAGGAGGGTCCACCTGCAGAGACATGAGTGACCCCACATCAGGGTAGACTAACCCGAGGGCCTGGGGATACATACCAGATTAGAGGCGACAGCTAAACTCTGGGGGAATCTCCCGGTCACTAGACACAGTGGGGATTAGGGAGACACTTTGACAGCCCAACACACCTGAGGCACTGGGGAGACGTCAGCTCTATGCTCACACCTGGGAGAAGGGTGGCACCCCAGATGGGAATAGAAACACTTCCGAATTGGAGAGACGCCCGCCACTGCGGACCTGCTGTCTGTGGCGACCGCACATTGGGAGTGAGGAAACATCTGGTCCCTGGAAACATGCGCTGGAATTAGGCAACCACACAGCTTCAACACAGACACACATTAGGGCTCAGGAAGAGCTCTCTGATCGGGGAGAGACCTCGGAATGAGGGACACCACTTTATTCAGGGCGGACACATTGGGACCTGAGTCATCCCAGGACAGACTCGCCTTGGAAGGACAATACTGCAGGGCAGGGTAGATGCTCCTGATGTGGCCCACTGTCTGCAGGTGTGTCCCACAGCCTGGGGACCCTGAGGTGTCTCATCACATCAACCACTGCAAGCCTGCCACGCTCCTGAGTGACAAGTGAGGGCGGCTTCCTGGCTGTGTTGTTTTGACTGCTTTCTCTGCCTTCTCCACCAGACGCTTCCCAGGGGATTTGAACGCACTCTTAAGACAGTGTGTAAATGTCTGTCATTCTGCCATGTTTTTCTAACATCTCCCTCCAGTTTATTTGCAAAGTCTGTCCCTACTGTGTCCGCCCCACGGGGATATCTCTGAATTCCTCCAGCTCACATGCACATTCTATATCGCCTGACGCCTTCTAAACAGGTGTCTGTGCCCTGGCTTGGGTGTCCCTCTCGTAACCTGTGTGTCTACTTCCAGTCTCTAATACTCAGGTGTGTCTTCTATGACCCCAGACGACCCCCCAATCCCAGGTATTCTCTCTGACCTGGATCCTCCATGACTCCCCAGGGCTGTCTACTCCCCAGACCTACGGTGTGGCTCATCGAAAGGCGAGTCTGACCTGTCCTGGGATGACTCAGCTCCTAATGTGTCCACCCTGAATGAGGTGGTGTGCCTCATTCCAAGGTCTCTCTCCCCGATCAGAGTTCTTCCTGACCCCTAACATTTGTTCTGAAGCTGTGTGGGCTAAGAGTGTCCACTTTCAGCACAGTCCCCAGCAAAGAAGACAGGAAGGAATAAAGTCTCCACCCACCCTTTAATCTCCCAGGGTGCTCCCACTGATGGAGCCTGAACAGAAGCAGGAGGCATGGGAGACTGGGCGACGTGGCCCCTTCCTCTCATGGAGATGGAGTAAGATGAAAGAGAAGGGAAGTGATCTGGAGGAACGATAGAGGGTGTCCTGCACAAAAGTCGTTGACATCAGGAGTTCTAGCCTAAGAATGAGGACACCTGAATGTCTTTGATCAGAAGTTTTGTCAACACTGAACCCACAACCCCACCAGCAATGATCAGCGACCCCATTAGAGCGGGTACATGCAGTCCAGTCCCCAGGCACCCTCATTTGTCTCCTGACAGCCTCAACTCTCTGGGCCTGGGCTTTTGCTCCTGCCTCTGTGCTATTAACACAACCCTGATGAGCCACATGGCACAGAGGTGGAAAATCAGAATCTCTCTCCCCTCAAGCAGCTCTGGTTCTTAAGACCAGCAATAAAGAGGAAAAGCAAAAATAAATCTGTCAGCAGAAAAGTAATATGAAGCAGCGTTTGGTGCCTTTAGCGAAAAAAAAAGAAAGAAAAAGGCAAAGAAATGCAATAAATCTTTCCCTTTAACATCATATTCACAAGCCCTTGTGAAGGAAGTATCTGATCAGATCCCAAAATGAGCAATTATGAGAAATTGCTATTTGAGTGAAAAGCCTCTGGCAGAGGAATTTAATTTTAACAAGTGCTGTGTCTCAAGACTGGGAGTCGGCTATTTTCCAGGGACAGGACTGGTCCACCAGGGAGAGATATCAGTGAGTCTGTCTCCTCTATATCCAAGAACGAGTCTCTGTACCCCTGTGCCCTACAGACACACACAAGTCATGACACGCCCTTGTATCCCAGTAAATTCAGCCTCTAAGAAAAAAGGCGGGGTGGTGGGCAAGGGGCCCTGCTGCAGTGTAGACACTTGGGCAGGCACAGACCAGGGAGCATCGAGGATCAGGAGCATTTGGTCATGGGGTATCCTCTGTGACCGGGTGATGTGAGGGGAACAACACAGCTTCCTTCCAACTGCCAGCTATTGTGAATCATGCTGCTAAGAACAGTGAATTGAACGGTCAATAAATATCTCTTAAATACGTTTCTTTCCATTTCTTTGGGACTTCACCTAGAAGCTGAATCGCAGAATCATGACATACTGAGTTCCTTCAGTGACCTCCATGTTGTGTCCACAATGACGGCACCATTTTACATTCCTGCCAGCAATGCACATGGGTTCCAATTTCTCCACATCTTCGTCAATAGTTTTTTTTTGATATATATATAATCATGTGAAGTGGTATCACATGATTTTACTTTCCTCTAATGATTTGTGATATTGTAAATCTTTTCATGTGTTTTTTTCCATTTATGTATCATCTTTGAAGAAATGTCAGTTACCATCATTTGCCTATTTTTCAATGGGATTATATTGTTGTTGAGTTGTAGATCCTTTATGTATCTGGATATTAATCTTTTATTATATATGTGATTTGAAGATATTTCCTACAATTTGGGGGATTGTCTCTTAACTCCCTCAACAATTATTTTATGTCTAAAAGTTTTAAATTTTATTGAAGTCCAATTTATTTTTTCTTTGATTATCTTATTTTTGGTATTTTATCATATCAGCCATGCGTCTTTCCCCCTGTGATTTCTTTTAGGTATTTGATCCAATTATAGTTAGCTTTTGGATATGATGTAATGTAAGGAGTCAACATTTTTCTTTTGTATGTGGCGATCCAGTTTCCTCACCATTTGTTGAAAGATGTCTTTCCCCATTGAATGATCTTGGTACCCTTGTCAATAATCAATTTGTCAACAATCATATGACTATACCTGTAAAAATTTTCGGAGCTCTCTCTTGTATTCCATTGGACTCTACTCATGCCTTTCTGCCAGCACCACACTATTTTCATCACAGTCAGTTCTCATGTAATATCAATAGGCTCCTAGAAACAGCCATTATCAATGAAACAACACACATGAAATCTATTTTCCTATGGGTTTGTTGATATAAAGAGAAGGTATGTTCCTTGACTTATTTGTGGTTGCAAAAACATTACCAGATATCTAAATAAAGACCCAACAGACTAATCCCTAATACCAACAATCATTCACACTCACGCGTCTGTTTATTCTCCACCTGCTTACTCCAGTTCAGGAGACTGAGCCTGTGTGGGCAGGATGCCCTTCCATCCCAGGGACTAGCTTACTCTAACAGGGGGCAGGCAGACAGGCCAAGCTCACATGCGCGCGTCTTTGAGATGCAGAGGAAACTGGAGTAGCGTGAGAAGCCACGCAGACCTGGGTAAGGTGCTAACTCCATACAGTGGGCCTGGCTGGACTTGATTATCTTTTTCTCAATCTTAGAACACATGACATTATTCACGCACCTGCTGTACTGTGTGTATCGTCCCAGGAAAGTTTGAAATCAAAAAGTGTAACTCCACCAACTTTGTCCTTGTTTTCCAAGATTGTCTGGCTCTTCTGGGTCCCTTGAAATTTGCTTGAAATGTGTTTTTCTACTTCTATTAAATCAAAGCATCATTGGGATTTTGAGAGTGATTGCATAGAGCCTGCAGGTCACATCCTAGCAACGTAAGTCATCTGATCCATGAGCACAGGACTTATTTACGTCTGCTCTATTTTATTTCAACATTTTGTAGTTTCCATTATACAAGTCTTTTGTTTCCTTGGTTAAATTTATTTCTAAGTATTTTCTTTTGGTGCCTGGTGCCTGGGTACACACACACATGGGCACACACATTGTGATCTGCAGACAGGGTTTCTGTGAGGCTGATCCTCACACATGTGCTCCCTTCACTTTTATTAGGCCACTCACCCTTCCAACATGGGGCTCACAGAAATCGTCTTCATAAACCAGTTAATCATTCCAGCCAAGACGCACCCCAGTCCTGACCACTGGCCCTGAGCCCCTCCCAACCCGGGACATAGACAACCTCGGAGGGGTCTCCTTGAAGAACATCGCTCTTTCCTACCAGAACAGGGGGTCCCATGTCAGGGGTAAAGTTCCAATGTCAAACACAGGGTGAAGTCCTTAGTAGTCAGTGACAGTGTCCCCCACACAGCCCACACTGCAGACTCTAATCCTAAACTCCCTGTGAACAGTGTCCCTGAGGACACAGCCAGGTCCCTGCTTCTCCAGCTGAGTGGTGGTGGAGAGAGACAGTCAGGCAGAGAGCCTGATTTCTGGGTGCTACAGCCATGCCCAGGGGAGCAGTCACCTTCCCCAGTGACCGCAGAATCTGGACGGCCGAGGGGGCATGGCTTCTATGTCTTGCAGGTTTTGCTGCCAACTGGCCTGTCCCTGTGCCAGACTGCAGTCTGAATCCCTCATGGTCCCTGGGGCCATCAGACCCAGCTCCTTCTGGGACACCACACTGGGGGCTCAGTTTCCTCCTGCAGGCCTGGTCAGCTTGGCTCCACAGCCTGCGGGAACTGCCCACTGCATCCCGTGCCTTCTGCAGAGCTCAGCGCTGTCCAGGAGCCCCTACGACGGGCCCTTCGCCCATCTGGGTCTGGGGCCTGCCTCTGCCTTCCAGTCGCCCACAGTCCCCAGAATCTGGGCTCTGCTCACAGCTGGGAGCTGGGCCAGGACATGACCGCTCACCTGAGGGCCCAACATGCTTTTCTTCCCCAAAGTTGTAGGGAGAAGTCCAGCAGCAAAGCTTGTAGTCACCACACAAAAGGAGGCTGCCCTGGAGATGGCCCCGCAGACTGCCGATATGTGGCCATGAGCAAGTGACCACGGGGGCAGGCGGACAGTAACCGTGAGGACGCACTGCTGCCAGTGCTGCTGGTTTCCATGGAAACAAGACCTGATTGAGAAAACGGGCACAGAATGTAAAGTGTCTGCTAAATTTTAATGTGAAGATGGTTAAGCTGTTTATTTCCAATGCTGCTGGGAATACTCATATGGTAACGGTAAATGCCTCTAATCTTATTTGGTTTTTAATTGGTTTTTCTGGTGGATTGATTTCTTGTGAATAAAGCAGGGGTGGGGGGCATGGAGCCATGTGGACAAAAACAAAATTATAAACGAGAGTGAAAGGGTATCTGCAGTCAGAACCACTCGCCTTCGGCAGGATCCAGGGCCTCGACTCCAGGACCCCAGTTCTGCCCAGGAGGCCCTAAGTTACATCACTGAATCATGCTGGACACAGCTGCTGGTGGATTCTGGGACAGCGACCACTCACTGTCTCGCCCAGACCCTGCCATCCAGGGGGCTCCCTGAGGTGCCCGCAGGCCACGCAGGCCTGCTCACCCCATGAACACCTGGACAGTACACTTACCTGAGCGACTGAACTCCAGTGAAGGGAAGAGAGCTCACAGTCGCATCAAGCCCATGAAATACTTAGCAGAACTTAGACGACGACGTAAAAGCCCTGCCTACTGAAAGCTACGACTCAGCAACAGCAAAAAGACTGAACAAATCAACATGGCCTGTGTGCGTGGACCAGAAGTAATGCTGTTAGTAGGGCCACCATACTAACACAGCCATCTACAGACTAAATACAAGCTTGATCAAAATCCCAATGGCCTGTTTCACAGAAATGGAAAATTAATCCCAAAATTCCTAAGGAAGCACATATGACGCAACCGCCAGAGCAGCCCAAGAAAGCATAGAGCCCAGGCCTCACACTCTTGGGCTGTAACTAAGTCCCAAAGCCACAGCAATTACAATGGCATGGCACTGCGCAGGGGCGGACATGCAGAGCAATGGAACAGAATTGAGACCCCAACAATAAATCCACATATACGGGCAATTAACGTTTGACAAGGGCTCCAAGAACCTTTGAGGGGAAAGTGGGGGTGTCCTCAACAGATGGTGTCGGACACACACAGAGAAACGCATCTGGACCACTATCTTACGCCTCACCCAACCAGCTTGAAATAAACACCTAGAAGAAAAAATATGTCAAGGAATTTCTTCCCTTGGTCTTGGAGATAATTTTTTGGCTCTGACACCAAAAGTGGAAGCGACAGAAGCAAAAGTTAACAAGTGGGACTACATCAAACTAAAATGTGTCTGCACAGCAAAAGAGAAATAATCAGCAAAGCGACAAGGCAACCTCAAGAATGGGGGAAAGTATTGGCAAACCAAATATCTGATAAGGGGTTATTATACAAAATATATAAGGAACTCATAGCACCCAAACAATATGATTTAAAAATGAACAGACTGAATAAACACTTTTCTAAAGGATGGTCAACAGGTACATGCAAAGGTGCTCCACATCGCTGTCACTGACATACAAATCAAACCCACCAGGAGACAGACCCGGACGTCTGTGTGAATAGCTCATCAAAAGACTGCAGATGGCAAGGATTGGAAAGCTTGTGGAGAAAAGGGACCCTCAGGTCCTGTGTGTGGACCATCACTATGGAAAACAAAAGGATCCAGCAATTTCACTTCTAGGTATAAATCCAAAGGAAATGAAAACAGTGTCCCAGAGAAACACCTGCATCCCCATGTTCACTACTGCATTAGGCATCAGTAGTCAATACATGGAAACAATGTTAGTGTTCATCAATGGATGAGTGGATGAAGAACACATGGTATTTGTGCACACACGTACACACACACACACACACACACACACAGATATATATCCACCCACAGGAAGGAAGGAAATCCTTCCATTTGTAACAACTTGACCTGGAAGGCATTATACTAAGCAAAGTCAAACAGAGAAAGGCAAATTCTAAATGTCACATATACATGGAATCTTAAAAAAAAACAAGTCCATAGAAAAACAGTAGAAAGGAGGTGGGAAAAATGAGGTGCTGGTCAAAGCGTACAAACTTCCAGTTACAAAAGGAAGAAGTTCTGGGACCTAATGTGCAGTGCGGGGACAATAATTAATGATACAGTGTTACATACTTAGAAGCTAAGAGAATAAATCTTAAATGTCCTCACCAAGCAAAAAGGGGTTTATGGTGTGATGGAGCGTTAGCTTTTGCAACATGTAAATGTTTTGAGTTGTTGGGGAAAGTAGGCTGAGATGCTGCATATCTACAATCTCAGTGTTTCTACAAACTTCCAAAATTAACATGGCACCAGACAGGCATGGAGGATGGAAAGCCATGGACAGGATGGAACAAAAAGTCAGGGAATTCCTTTTGGCTACAGAAGCTTTTAGAACTAAACCGAAAAATCTCTCAGAATGTCCCTCTTCCTCTGTCACCGGGAGCGACCCGCAGCAATGGCCTGGTCTCTGATGCTTGAAAGCACTCCCTTCTTACCACTAGGCAGTCCTCAGGCTAAAGGAAGGGTATAAATTTAGCAATTTCAGCAATTAGTGCAGGTCTCCCTGCCCACGAGGTCTCTATCTTTTATGCTGCTTTTCCTGCCTCCTCTCTAATAAATCTATAAAATGCACTTAATGACTCAAGAATTCTTTCCTGAATCATGTCACTTCCAGACCCCAATTTGCCCCAGCAACAGAATCAACACTGCACACCATAAACTTGCCCAAATTTATATATTTATGTCTCAGCGAAGCCGGGTTAAAAAAAAAAGAATGGCTGGCTGATTCATGAAGAGACATGGAGGACCCGTGAGTCCTGTCTCTAAAGGAAAAGCAGCCATTCTGAAGAGGCTATATGGCATATTGCTCTCCTGGGAAAGGCAAAAGTCATGACAGTAAGGGTCAGTGCCAGGATTCAGGGAGGGAAGAACTGGCTGAGCAGCAGGTTTCTAGGGCCGGGAAACTCCTCACACTGTGATGGATACATGTCACTGTACATCAGCCCAAACCTATGGCATGAACACCAAGAGAGACCCCACTGTCAGTCACGGGCTCTGGTGGTGGTGACATGACCAATGTGACTTGTCAGTTGCCACAAACCCACGCTCTGGGGAGTGCTGGGCAGGGAGTGTGTGTGGGGGCGGGGGTGGGGGCGGGCGCTTTGGGAGGTGAGTGAGGACTCTGTCTGCCCTTGATTTCTTGTGGATCCAAATGCTCTAAAAAAAATTTTAAAGCTACAACTCATGTTAAATGAATCTGGAAGTTTGCTAGCTAGTCCTGTTACTAAATGTTAATTCAGTTCTGCAGCTAACCAGGGGCTGAGTCAGCCCCTCTCACCCTGCTTAAAATGCTTCAAAAAGTGAATACGGTCCCCATCTGCCCCACACCCACAGGTGGGGCCAAGGCAGACCCACCGCATTTCCATCAGGAAGCAGTGCTTGGCTATGACTTCTGGGCCAAGGTTCAGTTTGTGGTATGGGGTCACCATGCCCTGGGGTTCCATCTACTCAGAGGAAACCTTCCCCAGCTCCGCCCTCCCAAGGTCAAAAGGGAGAATCCTGAATGCTCACAGAGGCCACAGTCCCTCCCAACTCAGTGACACCCACATCACCCAGCAATGTAACACAGGCAGCCATCATCTCCTGGGACCTCTGGATCCACCAGTGACAGGTGGGTGGCCTGTTCCACAGGGAACTGGCCTGTCTGGGGCCGCAGGGCTTCCTGAGCCCAGGACGGATCCCGTCCACCTCACTTGGCCCAGCCCAGGAGACCGGTTTCAGTGCAGGTCTGCACTCACCTGAAGACTGTCCCTAGCTCACCCACGGCCTGTCTGTGATGGTGAGCCAGGGAAAGGGGCTCCCACCTCAGCCTGGCCCCCACGTGCAGGGGTGAGAGGGGCCCTGCACGTTTGTTCACTGCTCACACACCCAAGAACCTGCCTGCATTGGAGAATTCCCAGGTTCATGACCCAGTGGGGACCGAGGGACCACTGCCCCTTGGAGTCATCTGCTCTGGGCAGGTCTCAGCCAGTCTCAGGCCTGTGGCACTCCCCCCAAATCTCCACTCTCAGGCTGGGGCCGCTGCAGAGGCAAAGGGGTCCTTGGGCCTGCCCAGACCAGTCCGATTGCAGGGAGGCCTGAACACAGATGTCAACCCCCTGATGCCACCTAAACGTCCACACCAGGATTTCCAGGGGACCCAGGTCAGGTCCAACCTGTCTCCAGCATGAGCCCGACTGTGGACCAGT
>RJWH01009237.1:0-24208 GCA_004363575.1 Solenodon paradoxus | reverse complement strand
GGGGCTGTGTCCAGATGGAAGGGGATGGGGTCGTATTCAGTGAAGGGGCGGGACTGTGTGCAGGGGTGTGGAGGGCAGATGAGTTCTCTTCAGTGGTGTCCTGCCTGCCACTCATTCCTCATGGCTCAGGACAGGAGTTCCAGACCCCCACCGCCACCCACCCAGCACTTAGATGCCTGCTTCTCATTTTTGCTGAGTCACAGACTTGGGCAAACAGCCCCTCAGCTGCCCTTGCCCACCTTCTAAGCCCACCTCCTCTGGGCTGTCTGTGAGACTAGGCCCCCGTCCACCCGCAGGGCTCTGTCACCTCTCCTTCAGTCCCTCCTGTGCTTTGTGGGCGGGAATCTGTCTACTCTGTTAGATCTGGGGTGGGCCCTACCAGAAAAGGAACTCCAGCCCCCCAGCAGCTGCTGTCCCCTGCCTTCAGGAGATGAGCACAGGACCCCAGGGTGCTTTCGGGTTGAGGTTTAAGGCCGCCTTGTGTATAAGACATTGTTCTTGGTGGTTCTGTGACATATTCAGGCTACAGCTGTGGCCCTGGGCGCTCCTGTGGGTCCAGCTTCTGTGCCTCCGCGGTGCGGAGAGCAGGGTGGGCACGTAGGGTCCCGGCATTCGGACCCTGCACTGGGCTGCAGATCTGGAAGGGGCACATGGCTCGGTGGGGTCAAAGGCCCCGCTCCTGTTTGTGGGGAACAGGCACAGCCTGCCAGCATTGTTATTTATAGCAGCTTTTTCTCAAAAATCTGATTCACAGACTGAAATTCACACTGTCCACGTGTGTCTCACTAACATTTTGCTCAGTGTCATTCTGATGAGGAAAATCAGTCCTGGCTAGCGCTGAAAGGAAGGACTTGAGGACAGGAGGCGCTCTGTCCTCACACCTCGCTTCGCTGAAAGCTGCAGCCTCTCGGTGAGGCGTTCTGTGTCTGTCAGGCATCACCGCTCCACTCCAGAAGACGCGGGGCCCCGGGCAGTCAGGCTGCCCGTCCTCTTCGGCAGCCCTGCACCTGCATCCTCTCCTGTGAATTTGCCTGTTCTGGGTGTTTTCTGTTAGTTAATCCAGAGCTTTGTCGGCGTGCCTTGTTCACGTAAGTTGCTGTTTCCAGTCTGTGTATATTGTAACACGACTGTGCGTCTTTCCTCCGTGTGGCTGCACCACATTCCCCATTCCTCGGCTGCTGAGCACTCGGGTTTTAGTTTTCTTCTCTGGTGTTCTGGATCAGTTTTTTGCAGTCCAGGGGCCATGGTTTTCACAGCCTGCACTTCCACCACCTGACCTGAAGAGGGCGCCAGATGAGCACCTGGATTGTCTCCATTTTCAGCTTCAGTGGTTTCTGGGTCCAGAGTTTCCAGGGGAAGTGAGTTTCCCTTTCTCTTGGGGACTCGCCGAGTCCGTGGGAAGTTTGACTGACCAGCACCGAGTGGGGGGCACTCTTGGTCCGCGTGCCGAATCCTCAGTGGCTCTGAGTTTGCCAGGGGTCCTTCTGTTTGCATTCCGGGCAAAGCAAGGCGTGGACAATGCAGCACTCATGGAGGAGGTGGTGGCTGTTGACGCCCAGTTTCCTTTGTCTGCAGGGGCTCAGAACTAGTCTGAAAGGGGAAATGGAAGGCTGCTGTGACCCTTCTCAGGGGCCTGGGGACACACGTGGCTGTGAGTCGGTTGTGAGGGGAAGTGGGAGACTGGGCTGGTCGGGGAGCCCCCACCCCCAGTCACCAGCCTTGGGGAGACTTTTTTTGGTGGAGGGGAGTGCAGGGGGCTGCATCAGGAACCCAAAACGGGGGTGAGGCTGGCCAAACGCTGGTGACAGTGTTTCTGGGGGCCCTGTGCCTCTCACACACAGGAAAGTTTAACTGTCCAACAAATGTTTGCCCTTTGTCATTTTAAACCACTTGGAGTAAAGCAAAGGGCCCACCCTGCCCACTCCTGGGCGCCAGGTTTGGCTTCAGGCTGTGTCCCTGGGTCCACTGGGAAGGGTTTGGCGGGTGCTGGGCTGGTGGCCCGGGGTCGGGTTAGCGCCGGCCCCACTCCTAGGCCCCCTCCTCCTGGCCCTCCCCTCGGAGGGGCCTCGGCCAACCCATCCCAGGCAGAAATTACCATATGAATGTGACTTCCCGGAGCTCCGGGCTTGGGGTCTAGGAGGGGCCTCTCCCACCTTCCAACCGCTGCCTCAGTGTGGGAGGATCGAGGGGAAGTCCCGGCGTTTCCCTCACCGGAGGGCCCAGCGGCCAGGAGGTCTCCTGTCCCAAGTAGGTGCCCTGGGTGAGGAGGGGGTGAGGGTGGTGGGGAGGGAAGGCCGGGCGGCCAGTGGGGAGACATCACCAAGGACGGCCGTGCTCCCGTATTGAACTTAATTCGTGGAATCTTGTGTTGCATGACTTCTGTGGTCCTTGGCACTTTGGCTGCTTTCAAAAGTTGCAGCTGATCACTGTAGGAAATGTAGACACCCCTGAAGGACGTGCCAGCTGGCCATCGCTCCCCTGCCAGCCCTGGCTTTTGTAGCTTCTGGCCCAGCTCAATGGGGCCAGGACTGGGCCTTGTACCTTTGGGGACATCTGCAGAGTCACTTTGTCAGTTGTCTGAGTCCCTCCTTTTTAATGGAAGCAGACACAAAGTAGGGACACGCACAAGCTTATCAACAGCGAAGATAACTGGTGCCATCATCCTCGTCAGGAACTGACATTTCTTACTCTTCCTTTCCAAAGGTCGTCACTACTCTGAATTCAGGCTCTAAAGATTAGGTCTGCCATTGGCCAACCTTTCCATGAATAGAACACGAAAGAAATCCTTTTTTTTCTGGCTTCCTTGGTTTCACATTCATCCATGTTGCTACCTGGAGGCGTTTTATTATTTCCATGGCTTGATAGCATTCAGCTTTCTGAATTAATTTCCCTGGCTTTGGAGCATTTTGCTGCATGAATTAATTTGCATTTCTGTAGAGCATTCTACTTTATGAATGTCCACTGCTTGTCCGATCTGCCGTTGATCGACCCCGGCCCCGTTTCCCTGTGTGGCTGGTGAGAGCCAGGCAGTGGCCCTCCTCTGTAGGTCTCTGCTGTACCCTGGATGCATCTTGTTAGATCCTCTGTTACCCTGATCACTTGCAAAGAATTTGTGGGTCCCTGAAACTCTATAGATTCGTGGTTGCAGAGGTCCTGGTGAGGACTGAGGGTGCTTTCGTGAACGAGATGTGGGCACGGCTTGCCGGCGAGTCTGCCTGAGTCACTCAAGTTTATGCTGCCGGTGCCTGTACCAGGCAAACTCCCTGACATGGGGAACATGGGGTCATGCAACTAACTCGCAGGTCCTCGCTCTCGGTGGTCTTCCTCCCAGGGACTGGTGGTGGCCTCTCCTCGCTGTGGCCCTGGCCAGGCCGGCTGCAGCGGGGGGCACAATGGACTGAGGCTCAGAATCAGGGGAGCCCAGGTCGGCCTATCCCAACCCTAGCCACCAGCCCTGTCTGTCCTGCTGGCTTCTCTCTGGGAAGAGCCCCAACATGGTAGGGATGGATGGGGACGGAGAAGGGATTAGGGACCCACCATAGGCCAGTCTCTACCGTCTCCCCCCTCCGCCGAGTGGCCTCTCCATCCCCCCAGCGGCCACTTCCTCCGCCAGATTTCCTGAATTGTCAGGACTGTCCCCGGCAGTGAATCCATCCTTCCGCCTGCCTGCTCTGTGGTCCCAGGAGGACATGGAAGCCGGAAATGGTTTGCGTCTCATTCACACGAAATCCCAGAGCCCACGGGCAAGGGTGCAGAGGCCACCTGGATGGATCAGGCAGCCATGGCCACAGCCATGTTGCCTGGGAAGAGAGGGCAGGAGGAAAGGGCCAGGAGCTGGCCTTTCATTCATTCAAGCACCAGGCGCTCTGGTGCATGAGGTTTTGTGGGCGGTGAACTGACTGAGCCAGGAAGTGACAACTGGGGGGAGGAATGGGAGCTGCCGCCTGTGTGAGCAGGGCCCAGCAGGGAAGAACCCAGGGACCCAGCCTCTGTGTCTGTGTCGCTTTGAGCCTGCAGAGCTGGGCACAGATTTGTGTTTTATGTATTGACTGGTGCCTTTACGGTGCCAGCACTGGTCTCTGTTTCTGTCACCTTCCATCCTCTGAGTACTCCTGTGCCACCGCGTGAGCATTATTCTGTCTTACACTCGGGAAAGAGGAGGCACAGAGAGGTCTAGTCACTTGTTGAGGGTCCACAGCGAGTTGGGCCTGAAGCAGGGTCTCAGCCGCGATGCTGGGGCTTCGAGATTCCGTGTTACCCTGGTGCCGGGGTCTCAGGCCGGGCGTGGTCTGACTGCGTCGGAGCTGCCCTTCCTGGGGTTTGGAGGACAGTGGAGACAGGAGAAGGGGACGGATCGCCCGCAACACTCGGTTAGAACCCATAGGATTTGGGACAGATGGCTCGGTGGGTGATGGAAAGGGAGGGACCGAGGCTGTTCCTGGATTTCTAACTATCATAACAGGACATATGGACATGCCGCCTACTTAAGTGGGGAGGTGGGACGGCCGGGCAGCATGGAGTTCAGAGTTCCCCAAGACGTCGGGCTTCACTTGGGCAGGAGCCCAGGGCACCAACGCCAGCACCCGGGGGCCCTGGCGTCCTCTCTACTGAGTCATCATGAACGCAGGAATGTCAGCGTGGCCTGGACGCATGGCTCTGGACCCAGAAGTGGCGTTTAAGGCCTGGGGGCTGGTGAAGCCACAGGGGAGAGTGCCCACCCGGGAAACCAGGCTGATTCTGGAGTGGGGGGCGGGGGGAGAAGGACGACAGAGGGTTTTTGCACACTGCTCTCCCGAGCACTGGTGGCTCCATCTGTCCAGGGTACCCCGTCTTCACCCACAGTCCAGGCGGAACGCAGAACATGCTTGCATCTCTGCTGTCCTGCCAGCATGGGGGTGGGTAGGGGTGTCTGTACTCGCTGCCCGCCACTCTGCTCGCTGCTGTTTTCTGGGGAGAGCCTGGAGACTGAGCAGCTTAGATGACCAGCCTCTTTGCCGGAAGGTGTCCTTTGGTTTATCCGCTCAGGTGCAGGGCTCCCATGAGGTGTAGGGGCTGGAGGTGGCCTGAGGCCATGTCAGGCAGGGGAGGGGCCTGTGGTCCCGGCCCGAGCCCATTCCCAGAGCAGGCATGCCAGTGAGTGGACCACACAGTTCCCGCTCTTCGCCTCCCTCCCTTCTCCTTCCCCTGCAAACGTCCCACACACTCTGTTGCTGACCGCCCCCCATGCAATGCCCTCTCCTTCAGGGGTTCTGCAGTCAGCCTTCCCCCGGCCAGTGTCCTTTCTTGCTCGGCCCTCCTGGACCCTGCCTTCAGCCCTCCTGGGCTGTGACCCTGTGCACGCTGTGCTTCGGGGGTTGAGGGCCCAAGCGGATCCTGCACAGGATTGGGAATGGCTGGATGCCTGGGGGACAGCTCTTGGAGCGGGGGCTCCCAGCAGAGGAACGCCCCCCTGCACAGTTTGCTTTTGCTCTTTGGGATGCTTTCACAATGGGGTCGTCCCCCAGCTCTGCTGTGCTTCTGCTGACAGCTATACTGATAGGAGGGAGGCCCTGGCCCTCCCCCAGGGGACATCCCTGATAAGAGGAAATTCCACCCTGTGACAAATGGACAGTTTCCACCCATCGAGGGTGGGGGCGGGTGGGCTTTTCTTTCTCTTTTTAGTGTTGCAGACATTTGCCAAGATCTAGCAGCCTCTGGTTGGTGGGCTGCTTTGGACAGACAGACGTGTGGGCGACTGCCCAACTGGGGTTAGATTCTGGATTTGCTTTGGGGTTGGGGCCCAAGCATGCTGGAAGCTTCCCTGGGGTGGGAGGAGGCTCCAGGGGGCACATTCTCTGGGGGGGTGGGCTTGGGGGGTGAACACAAAAAAGAAACTTGACGCTGGAGGTGGAGGGCCCAGCCTGGCCCTGGCCACCAGGCAGTTTCTGGAAGCAGCTTTTTAGGAAGTCAGGAGGGCCTGCAAGTTGGAGCCCGCCCTGAGCCAAGACTGATGTCTCAATAGGCCTCGAGGAGCTGGGGGCACCACCCGAGAGGTGACCGACCACGGGCAAAAGAGCAGAGGGGCCCCTTTCAAAAGGGGGTGGGGGCTGGACGTCATCCAGATCTGCCTGCCAAGGACTGGGCCAATTGAAATCAAACCATGTTGGCAGAAATGAGGGCTTCTTGAGATTCCTTCCTCGACAATAGAGGGACGGTTGCTTTAAAAGATTTGGCAAGAGAAAACTTGCCCTCTGGGCAGTAAAGTGGGGAACCTGGCTGGCTCTGTAGAGAGCCCCTCTGTGAATGAAGGGGTCGGAGGAGGGGGGCGTGGGGGCTGCTGTGTCCCCTGCCAGGTCCTGCTGGGGCGTGGGAGAGCCTGACCACGTGGCCCTCCTGCTCTTCGCACAGAAACCACAGTTCCTTCCTTGGAAAGGGAAGTTACTGCACAGCTGTTTGCATTCGCAGAGCCCGGCTTTCTTCCAGAGGCCTTTGTGCCAGATTTCCAAACAGGGTTGCAGGCGAGAGGGCAGCGTCTCAGATTTCTGGTCCCGTCCTGAGCAGCTATTTCCTGCCTGGGACAAAGTGTGAAGTGTAATTTGATTTGGAATTACACAGTGAAGTAGACTAGCCTAGCCGGGCTCGCTTTTAAAATTCAGTCCTGATCCCCACCCACACACATTTGCAAAATTTGGTCATTTATATTCTGTGTTTCCAGCTTTAGGAGGGAACAGGAAGTTCCCGTGACATTTATGGGAGTTCATAGTCGCTTGTGAAGGTCAGCAGGACAGAAGGAAAGAAGGAGCGAATGTGATGGAGTGAACAGGAGACCCAGTTTGCTGAGCCCTGCAGAGAAGTCTCCATCAGGATGGGGGCCAGCTGTTCATCCTCTCTGCTCTTCCCCCGCTTTGCTTCTAGGACAGATTTCCTGCCTTTGATCTCTCTCTTTTTTTTTTTTTAACTCACCCTCACCCTCTTTAGCCCCGAAACGTAGCTTCTTTGTGTGCGTGGTGAAGAGCTCAGCCTACCGGCTGATTCAGAACTGATGCCACTCATTTCAAAACTCCCGTGAAACATGTTGCTTTTGGGAAGATGCAGACCTAGGGGTTCTTGAATGAGCTCCCCGCATGGCCCGAGTTTACTTGCGTGCGTCTGTCCGTCTGTGTATTTCTTTGGGAGAGAGTCCATACCTTCCAACAGGTAAAACCCCTGGACCGCCGGAGCCCGCTGGGTTGCTCACAGATACTGCAATCTGTCTGGAGGTTTTGGCTAATAAGCGTTCGAATAAATGAACTTCCCGTTCTGTCCCCGTGTGCCAGCGCTGTTTCCATTCGGGCTGATTTCCAGCCGGCAGGGTCTTCTTTTTGTGCATCAGCAGGCAGGAGGTGCGCGCTGGTTGAATGAGTCGATGCGGTGGTCCACTCGGACACCGGGATCTTTTTCTACCATTACTATTTATGACCACTTCTTTCACCTTGTCCAGGGCAGCCCTTCAGGGTCTCCCGCCTCTGTCTGCGTGTCTGGCTTGCAGTCCCAAGGCCCTTCTGTTCTCTGACCTTCACCTACATTTCTGGGAGCTGGTTCACAGCAGCTTCTCCCTCCCTGATAGCAGAAGTAAGGAGTCATCTGTGAGGCGCTGGGCTCAATCTGGAGTGGCCTCCGGGACGTGGAGTGGTCAGCTGCTGGGGCACTGGCTTTCTGGAAAGCTGTTTACACACCGAAGCCAGGTCTCCCCTTCTGAGCGGTAGCTGGCGCTGGGGAGCTTGGCCTTTCAGGCAGCTTTCCTGAGGGCTTGGAGATTAAAGTGCGAATAATCCTGGCAGATCCTGAAACCAGGATCCCTCTCCAGAGGGGGCGCAGGAGGAGCACCTGCTTCTGGCACCTTTGGGCCTTTGCTCTGGGGAACCTGCACTTCCTCGGGCTTTTTCTGTGCGTAGGGACCTGCCTGTGGGGTCAGATCCTGGCTCTGCTATTCACTAGCTCTGTGACTATAGGTGACAAAAGGTCTCAGTTTCCAGTTCTGTGGAGCAGGGCTCAGAACAGTCCCTACCTGACCGGGCCATGGGTCCCGTGAGTGACTGCCCGGACGGATGCACTGTAAGGCCAGGACACGGCGTACCTGCTCCTTCGCTCATCCCACACAGCATCTGTGTGCACCTCAATGGAGCCGCCAGTGAGCTGGTGGAGGCCGCCCAGCTTCCCCAGCCCGACGGGGGCAGAGGCTCATGGCAAAGGTCACACACGTCCTGGCCAGTGACCTGGAGAGGCCAGCCAGAGCCTCGAGGGCTGACATGGCTGTGGGCTCCCCTGGGGCAGAGGGGAAGGACAGAGCGGCTCTGGTCACCCTGTCCCCCATGCCATCAGCATCGCCCACTGTGGTGGGGGGTGGGGGACATTAGCTGTCCACGGGACCGCATATCCTGGTCATGTGCTCATTGTGCTGTGGAGTCTGCAGATGTGGTCTCAGTCTCCCTGTGGTCCCCAAGGGTGGGCTCCAGGTCACTGTGCCAAGCGCTAGCCCTTCTTGTGCGTTGCTATTGCTGGGAGGAGGTGGAGAGTCTGGTTGCCGGGACCACCGAGGCTGTGGGCCATGGGGCAGGAAGAGTTCCTGGAGGTTGGTGCCCAGAAGCCCCAACATTAGCCACCGAGAAGGCCCACCTGGATCTACTGTGACTCGGGGCCTGTCCCAGCCATGCAGCACACGTGGGCGGGGCCAGAGGGCCGGTCCTCCTGTGTGGGCGGGGCTGTTGATTGTGGGCGGGGCCAGGGGCCCAGACCGGGTGTGATTGATCTAGGCATGTGTGATGATGGCATCTCACCCTGCTTTCAAGAACTTGGGGAGGGTGTGGGCAAGAGGGGATGAACTTGGACAGATGAGGCTGATGCTTGTGAGGATGGAACTTTCGGGGACGTTTCTGGGATGAGGACCAGGCAGCAAGGCAAACCCGGGGCATGGTAAGAAGGCCACCCTATGTGTGGGTTTCCCAGCCAGGTGTCGCAGGGTCTGCCAAGCCTTCCCCCTCAGCTGCCGCGCTGTGATGAAGTGCAAGCCCCCAGAGGCGTTGCAGCCAGATGTGCCCCCTGGGCCCAAACCCTGGGCCCTGTGAGCCACCGACGACCCTGTCCCTTCTGCCCGGGGGTGGGCGAAGAATTTGTCACTTGGTGCAGGAGTCCATAGATGGCGCCTTGGCCTTACTGGGACACGCAGAAGAGCGGGGTTGCTGGTTGGGGCTGGTCAGAGTCTTACCCTGACCCCCCAACTCCTAAAACAAGGCCAGTCCAGCAGGCACCTGCAGGGAGGGCTGGGGGGATTGTAAGGAAGCCCCCATCACAGGCCGGGCAACTGGCTGTGGGTGGTGGGGCCCCCACCAGGGGTGGCAGATGGCAGGAGGCACAAGGCCAAGGGGACCCCACACGGGGGCCTGCAGAGAGATTGTCCAGGCTTCTTCCGTCTGGCCAGCTGCCTCCAGAATCAGCCCTTCTGTAAGGTGACAGGCTGCTTCCCTGGGACCCATGGGCACAGTGGCAGTCATTTCAATCCAAGTCCACAAGCAGCATCTTTTCCTTCGTGTCCACCAGCCTGTTGCGAGGTGGCCCTGCCCCACACGGGCCCTTGTCGAGCGCCCTGCTCGGGCTGTCCTTCTCTGCTGCTCAGCTTCTCTTGTGCAGCTCCGGCCCCACATGTGCCGGCTTCCCCTCCTTGCAGGACACTGGAGAGCAGTGGGGTCCCCACGGATCCATCTCCATCCTCGCTGGAGTGCCCCGTCTGCTTGGGAACACACAGATCCGGGATCTCCCATCTGACCAGCGTGACGTTACAGGGTGACTGCCTTCTTGGCTGGCTGGCCTGACAGACTCCAGTGGGATTTCACCTGCGGGGACCTGTTCCCCTTCATAAAAGGGGCAGATTGGGCTTGAATTCTGCGCTGTTCCATCCATTTGCCCTTTGCCAGGTGTAGCTTTTTTACTTTTAAATTTAAAAAAGTAATAATAACTTCCCCTTTCCAAGATGGAGAGTCATGGACCTGGGCCCGAAACCTGAGGCCAGGGGGCAAAAAATACTCAGTTCCCCAGCTGGGGCTGTTGATTTCAAATATTCAAAGGTCTTGTGTGAAAACAGTGGTAGTTCCTCAAAAATGAAAACAATAGCAGATGACCCACCAGTTCCCCTTTCGGGCGTTCTCCCCCGCACGCCCCCCCATCCCCGTTGAAGCGGGATCTCAAAGAGCTGTCTGCACACACCCAGTTCACAGCAGCAGTGCTCACAGTAGCTAAAATGTGGGTGCAACCCAAGTGCCCCGGGAAGGACGAGTGAACCAAAAACAGTGGACCCCTCGGAATGGAATATAGGGCAGCCCTACAGGGAAGGGAATCCTGACACATGGCACACCGCAGAGGTACCATGAGGACACGATGCTCAGAGAAGTAAGCCAGACAAAAAGGACAGATGCTGCGTGGTTCCTCCTTTTATGAGTAATCAGACTCATCAGGACAGAAAGGAGGGCGGGGGGCGGGGAGAAAGCTGGAGATTGCTTGCACCACAGTATGAACATAACACTCACACACTCTACACTTAAAATGGTCAGATGGGTGTGCCCTGGTGGAGGAGTGGTTGGGTCTGCTGCCTCCACCGAGTATTCCCCACCCCTCCTAAGAATGCAGGTTCCTGTCCCAGGGCTGGGAAACAACCCAGATGAACAACTGAATAAAATAAACTGCTTCTTTCTTCTCTCTCTTCTTGCCTGCCTGCCTGCCTGCCTTTATTCCTGCCTGTACCTTACCTTTAAAAAAAAATTGATAAGATGGTAAATTTTAAGTTATGTCTATTTTACCACAATTTTTGAAGTCACGTGTGGCTGATGTACTGGACAGCACGGCCTTAGACGGTTCCATCCTAGAAGAAACCCTCTTGGAGGGACCTGGAGGAAGGGCTTGCCTCCCATTTCCCCTGGTGGGAGCCCCCTGGGGCCCTGCGACCAGACATGGGGCTTTTCCTGGAAAATGGGTTCATAGGAAGTGTCTCTGGGCGCCTTTGCTTGTCACTTGTGGGGGTCCTGAAGGCAGACTCCAGAGCTTGCCTCCCAGCCTGGTAGAAAGCGAGAGAGGCTCTTGTGTGATGGCTCCTTGGGGGACCTGCCCCTGGGGGGCACCCTGGAAGGTGGGACAACACCCTGCTGGCCCTGCCTCCCTGAGGAGGGCTGGCCGAAGGGCCGCTCTCTCGGTTAGTGAAAGGAAGGACAGCTGTGTCTTTATGATTATTTCTCATAAAGAAATATGAGAAATAATTTATAATTTATGATAATTTCTCAATCAGGCTGCTGGGCCGGCTGTTAGCTTTGGTCTGGGCCTCTGCTGTGGACCATGGTGCCATGGAGAGACCAGGCCAGGCTGACCCCAGGCCCGACCCTCCCTGGCTCATCTGCTCTGGGGGCCGCAAGGGATGTTCAGGGGGCAGTGGCCCCTGGGTAATGCGCGGACTGGGCGAGAGGTTAAGAATCAGCCACAGGGAGAAGCAGGGGCGGGGGTGGCCTGGGCAGAATGGTTCCCAGACCCACAGACAGATGGAAGCAATTTTCAGTCACGTGGGGCAGGGCTGCACTGCACCCCACAAGACAAGGCCCCCGCCTGTCTCCAGGAAGCAGCCCCAAAGCCGCATGCTCTGGGCAGATGCTGTTCTGTCTGTTTATGTAAAGATGCTGGAGCTGGGAGAAATTTCTGCAGGGGGATGGGGAGCCGAGGCAGATGCCTGGGGCCCAGCAGGGGGGTGGCGCGTGGTGCTGGCGTCTTGCTTCTGGGTCCTTTGCTCTCCCTGCCTAGGCATAGGGTGGACAGTGGGGACCCTGCAGTCCTGCATGTCCAGATCTCATACTGTTTGCTGGCCCAGAGTCTGTGCAGGAAACGGGCACAGGGGCTGGGAGGTTAAGCCGTCCATGCCCCATGCCAGTCCCTTTAGCCCTGTCTCAGGCAGGAAGGGCTGCAGGGTCCCCAGCTCTCCAACATAAAACATATCTGTAAGCTGGACTGAGGGGCAGCATAGAAGTGGCTAGGGCCACTGGGGGTTCTGGGTGGGTGCAGTGAAGGGCTCATGGAAACCTGCTTCCCCAGGAGGTACAGGAGCAGGCCCTCTGAAGCCTCTGCAGACCCCTGCTTACAGGGCATGGGCAGGAGTGGATGGACCAAGGTCACGTTTGACGCTCCTGTCCCCCCATCTGGGAGCATGGGGCACCCGGGCCGATGTCCAGGGAACCAGCTAGGCCCTCTCTGTGGCTGATGGGGGAGAAGGTGTCAGGAGCCTCCCATGTGTCCCCTCCTGAGACCTCTGGTCAGCAGCAGACCTGTGTGTGCCCCCGGAGGAAGGATGGAGCCAAACAGGCAGATGGAGCAAGCAGAGGGATGGGGAGACCCTGGAAAAGGGAACCTGAGAAGTAGCCGGAGTCAGGCCTGTTGAGGAAGAAAGGTGTGCTTCGGGCGTGCATGCGCGCGTGCATATGTATGCATGTGTGTGCGTGTGCTCCAGCCACGCCCTATGGGAGCCCATGTGCTGGACACTTCACCTCGAGTCCCCAGTGATGGGTACTGCCTGGGCTGCCCTCACCCCAAGGCCTCTGGTCTGGCCATGCAGCGCCCTGAGGGGCTGGGGAGAAAGGGCTGATCTGCAGAAGCCCAGACGTTTTGAGAAGTGGACCCATCTGGCTGCACATAGACCTGAAAGCAAAACCTCTCTACTGGGTGTGGGGCACTCGGGCCAGGCCAGAGGACGTGCGCCGGGTCCAGCCCAGGGTGGAAATAGGGCCAGCACCCGGGGGAGCCCAGGGCCCATCACCCCAGGATGGCTGCCCAGGAGGAGTGGACTCTGGTCCCGGGTGCTTGAAGCTCGGGTTGAAGGCTCCCAGGCCGAGTGGCAGTTCCATGCTGGTTGTTTGACCTGAGGGGCAGAGCCTGTAGGCTGCATCCATGTGCCAGCCCGTTTGTATGGGGGAGGAGATGAGGCCCCTGGGTACCTGGGCAGGGTGGGGGCTGACACAGTACCCGTGCCGCCTTCCAGGGTGCAGCCCTGGTGAAGGAGGAGAGTTCAGGGTCAGCCTCGCCCTGGGGCCAAGGGAAGGGCAGTGACTTGGGTGGGGCCAGCAGAGGGGCTGCAGGGCAGTGTCTTCTCCTGGGCTGCCTGCAGGGCTCTCAGGCACCGAGCCTCAGTTTCCCAGCTGAGCAATGGGATGAAGGCTGAGCTGCCCGGCTTGGCAGATTGGTTGCTGGCAGATTGGTTGCTGGCAGATTGCATTTGCCCCGACACTCCGCTCTTCTCTCCACAGCCACTGAGGCAGCTCACGGCTGCGCTGGCGACATGGCTGACCCGTCCCGAGATGCTGGGCTCAAGCAGACAACGGCACCGCGGACCGAGAAGGCCCCCGTGGACTTCGGCTACGTGGGGATCGACTCCATCCTGGAGCAGATGCGCCGGAAGGCCATGAAGCAGGGCTTCGAGTTCAACATCATGGTGGTCGGTGAGTCCCGGCCCCACACGAGCCCCCGCCAGCCCAGCAGCCTACACCCGAGGACCCACCTCTTGGGGCTCTTCACTTTCTACTTCCAGCTTCCGCCGAGCCGTCCTCCTTGCGTTGCTTGAGTCTGGCTTTCTAGCCTGGTGGGCCCCATCCCCAGCTGCGGCAGGGTGTCCCTGAGAGCTGGAAGGTTACCAGGAGGTCACTCACTGACCCGATGGACAGGGTTGGGGGTGGAGGCGGGGAGCAGTGGCAGCCTGTTCCCAAAGCCCTTCGGGCCCCATCCGGGCCTCACAGCAGCCCAGTGAAGGGGCCGCCGCCGCTTTCCAGTTCAAACAAGGTCCAGAGAGGGGCGATGTGGACACTGGCAGGCAGAGACATTCACCAGGGCCGAGCCCCAGAGGCCAGCCTCCTCTTCAGGGAGTGCCCCCTCTGCAGAGGTGGCTGTTGGGGGTGTGCAGACTTGAGGGGAACCCCAGATTTGACCCAAATAAGCTGCGTGATGCTAGTTCTCACTTCCCTGGGCTTTTTCCAGCCACAGCTTCCTGGTTCATCAACCGGACCGTCCCCACCCGCGAAGGCTGGGGGACAAAGGCTACACCGTGTTTGTGCCTGGTGTGGTCCCAGGCGCCCAGACTCCTGCCGACTGGCCCTTCTCTCCCCAGGGCAGAGCGGCTTGGGGAAGTCCACCCTGATCAACACCCTCTTCAAGTCCAAGATCAGCCGCAAGTCGGTGCAGCCCGCGGCGGAGGAGCGGATCCCGAAGACCATCGAGATCAAGTCCATCACACACGGTGCGCGGGTGGGGCCTGCGCAGCTGGGGCGCATGCGTCGCGGAGCTGGCGCTGCCGCCGCCCCGGGCACGCAGACATTCCAGTCAGGGTGCGGGGAGGGTGGTCAGACTGCCCCCTGGAGACAGCCGAGTCTTCCTTCATGGCAGCGATGCCCAGGATCACTGTTCCCTGGCCCCGCTGGGCTCCGCCCTGGAAACCATCATCTCCCCAACATCTGGGGACATCTCCTGTCCTCGGGTGCCCCGAGTGGGCCTCATTGGGACACGGTGGGTGGTCAGGCAGCCTGGGGCGCTCCTTGTCAGGAGGAACTGGCCCACCTGGGTGCCCCCCGACCAGCTCAGCCATCCTGTGCCCCTGTAGATATCGAGGAGAAGGGCGTCCGCATGAAGCTGACGGTCATCGACACGCCAGGCTTTGGGGACCACATCAACAATGAGAACTGGTGAGATCTGTGGCCGCGGGCGGCCTGTGGCTACACACGCTTGGCGGTGACTCCTGACTCAAGCAGGTCCCCTGGGAATGTTGCCCGCCCCTCCGCGCCCCCCAAGACTGGTCAGCTGGAGGCTGGTCTGGGCGCCTTCAGTTGGGACCTCGGGCTCTGCTCAGAAGGTCCCCCAGCCATGCCCGGGAAGATGTGTGCTGGCTGCCAGGCGGGGTTGGCCTGCGGAGGACGGACTGCCCCAAGCGGGCTGACCGGCGCCTCTGTGCAGCTGGCAGCCCATCATGAAGTTCATCAACGACCAGTACGAGAAGTACCTGCGGGAGGAAGTCAACATCAACCGCAAGAAGCGCATCCCCGACACGCGTGTGCACTGCTGCCTCTACTTCATCCCTGCAACCGGCCACTCGTACGTGTGTGGCACAGACCAGCGAGGGTGACGCGCCCCAGTGTGCCACTGGCTCACCGGCCACCTGCGCGCTGGGGCCTGTGCTCTGCCGGGTGCCCTCAGGCCCCGCCCCTGCCCGGCACGCCCCGCCCCCCCCACGCCCCACCCCGCCCCCATCCAAACCCTGGGGTGGGGGGTGGTGCAAGAAGCTGGCTCTGTGGCCCCTCCACCCTTGACGGCCCGCTGACAGGCCGGAGCCCCGCTGCAGGCAGAGCCTCAGTTTGGGGACTTTGTGAGAAAAGCCCAGTCCAAGTCCCCGAGCTCCTCCTCCAGAGCGTGCCCTCCTCACGGAAGCCGCACGCACGATGGCCATCTGAGCCGACTGCCGCAGCCCCTCTGATTAGACACGCTGTGGGGTTTGGGACCCAGAACCTCAGACCAGGGTGCTCAGATATGGCTTCGCCCCCAGCCCCCTCCTGCCTGGGCCCAGTCCCATCAGGGACCAGGTACTTGTGTCAGGGGTGCCCCTTGGCTTCTCCCTTTGCTTGGTCACCTGTGCTCACCGTTGGCCTCGGCCTTGTCCTCATGTCCCAAACTGGGAGCCTTGGCGGCACTCGAGCCTCCTCACCACTGACCAGAACTGCATGCTCATTGGCGTCGTTGTGTCTCAGCCTCAGGCCCCTGGACATCGAGTTCATGAAGCGCCTCAGCAAAGTCGTCAACATCGTTCCAGTCATCGCCAAGGCGGACACGCTGACCCTGGAAGAGCGGGTCTACTTCAAACAGCGGGTAGGTGGAGCGTCCCCTCGCTGGGCAGTAGTGAGGGCCCTCACAGGGCGGAGGCAGGGCAGGCCCTCAGGGCTGCAGTCGGGGTCTGGCAGAGTGAGGGAGCAGCAGGGCGGCTTGGTGAGCTGGAGAGGAGGGATGGGGCTCCCAGGGAGCCGCGTCCTGTGGGTGCTGCAGGGCTCGGTCTGGTGGTAGGAAGGCCAGCAGCTGCCCTCCACTTGGGAGCCGCAGGAAATGGAGGCTCGGGATCACCAGTCCTGCCTGTGATCCCAAGCCACGGTCCGGCGCTCACGTGGAGCTCCCGGCGCCTATCCGGCTGGCCATGTGGATGGTGGATGGTGCCCACATCTCTCCCCTTCGGTCCCCAGATCACCGCTGACCTGCTGTCCAACGGCATCGACGTGTACCCCCAGAAGGAGTTTGATGAGGACTCAGAGGACCGGCTGGTGAATGAGAAGTTCCGAGTGCGTGTGGGGCGGGACGGGACGGGACGGGACGGGACGGGACGGGACGGGATGGGACTCTGTCGAAGGCTCTTCCCTGCTGCGGGAGGGGCAGGGCCTCTGCCCTGAGTGTGTCCTCTGGGCTGACTTGGTTTATGGGTCCCAAATTGAGGCATCGGGGACTGGGCTGCTGACCTTTCACACACGTGGGACCAACACCCCCTCCCCTTTCCCAGGAAATGATCCCGTTCGCCGTGGTGGGCAGTGACCATGAGTACCAGGTGAACGGGAAGAGGATCCTCGGGAGGAAGACGAAGTGGGGCACCATTGAAGGTATGGCCTAGCTGGCTGCCAGAGCTGGACTCCGGGAAACCGTCTGTGGCCCTGCCCACCCAGCCCCTGGCAGCTCCACTTGACCCCTGGGGAAAGGAGAGGAGGCAGGTGGCTGGCCCAGGGCCTGGGCCATTGCTGAGTGGCTATATGTCCCCACCTGGGTCTCCCGGGGTGGGGAGGAAGGAGCTAGCATGGGGCCCTGGTCTGGAGTTTTACAGGCAGGACTAATGACTGGAGACAGGGCCCACCTTCCTGGGCCCAGACAAGGGTTGGCCCCAGCTGCTGAGACCCCGCTCCCTCCCCTGGCGGCTATTCCCCGATCCCACATCTGTGTGCCCTGGAACCGCCACTGATTAGCACAGGCTGCGTGGTGAACACACAGCAGCATCTCGGTTCTGAGGCCAGAGTCTGCACTAGGGGTTTCTGGGGTTGGCTCCTGGGAGGTCCTGGGAAGGACCCTCCAGGCCTCTCTCCCCTGCAGCAGCCCTTAGCGTCAGATGTCACTACGGCCTCTGCCTGCACATTACCTGCTCTGGGTGTCGCTTTCTAATAAGGAAGTTTGTCTGACTGTAGGGCCCATTCTAATTCAAGTGGTCCCTCCGAGGAGCCTTAACTTCAGTTACATTCTCAACGGCTTTTTCCATAAAAGGTCTCATTCACGTTGGGTCAGAAATAGGGCCCCACCAGTGTCCCTCTCTGGATGACATTTCTCTCCTCTTTTGTTTATTTTATTTTTTTTTTTTAAAGGAAAGGTACAGGCAGGAATGAAGGTGAGTACGCAGGCAGGAAGAGAGGAGGAAGAAGCATTTATTTTATTTAGTTGTCATCTTGGTTGTTCCCGCCTGGCCCTGGGAACCTGAGTCCTTGGGATGTGTGTGGACTGCACCAGCCAGAGGTGGCAGACTTTTCCATGAGGCCCCAGGGCTCGCTCATTTCTCCTCTTGCTCTTTCTGCTCCTTCCTTCTTCTGGAGATGGAGGAGGGAGAGGGCCGTCAGGTGGGGCCCCCGTATTCCTGGTCCCCATAACCCAGGCCCTGCAGAGAAGAGACTCGGGTTTCTCTCCCTACCCAGCAATGAGTGTGGGCAAGCCCCCTGCTCCCCCAGGGCCTCCGTCTGCACCACTGGACCTGAGCCTGGAGACCAAAGAGGCGTGAAAGCCAGCCTCTGGGGTGCCTGCAGGGTGGCCGCTGGCATTTTCCATTATCTGCCCTGCGGCTGGGCCGGCCTTGCTGCCCCTCTCCCCTCTCCAGGGACCTCACCTCCTTGTCCCTCGTGCATTTCCCATGGGCTTGTTGCTGGGCCCCTGCTCTGACATCTCCTATGAGGCACGTGGAGGGTGGAGAAGTTTGAGACAAGAACAGACTTGGGGACCTGGCGGTGGGGAGGGCTGCTGGCACTCGGTGCCCCCTGCTGCCCCCTGGTGGCCAGCTCTGCCCGCAGGCAGCCGGAAACGGAGATGATCGTCTAACCTGCATCTTGTGGCACCAGAGGACCTGTGGGGGGTTCACGCGGAGGGTCCTCATGAGGAGCAGTCCCGTGGGCCCCGTGAGAATGGGTCCCCTTCCCAGCAGCATGATTTCATGAGGACCGGTCCCTGGCCTCTTAGAGCAGAACTTTCCCAAATGCCACGGCTTCTGCCCTTGGGGCCCGCACGCTGAGCGTCCGCACATCCCTGGGAGACGCCTGGACTGCCTGCTCCACGCTGCTGGCCGCCTGAGCGCAGGGCTGCTGGTCACCCACGTGACCCTGCGCGTCCCCTGAGCACGCGTGGCGAGCTCCCAGTGGGGCACGGGTCCTCCGAAACCCTAGCTGTGGCTCCCAGCGCCATATCGGGGTCCCCCACCTCATCTGCAGGAACAGTCTCCTTCTCCCAGGAGGCACCCCTGGTCCCGCCGGCCCCTGTCCTCACCCGAGCGCTTGTCTCCCCGTGGCTGTCCTGGCTACTTACTGTACCATCTCCCCACCTGGCGGGACTGCCACCTCCAGAACCTTCTGGAGAGTAAGAGCCAAGCCTGTCCTGTCGGCACTCGTGGTGCCAGGTCCTCGAGGGGCCTGTGGAGCGGTGACCCCTCGGCACTAGGGGGCCCTGAGTGACCTTCACCCTCTGTCTCCTCCGCAGTTGAGAACACCACACACTGTGAGTTCGCTTACCTGCGGGACCTCCTCATCAGGTACGAGCTGCCCGGTGCCTGTGCTGGGACTGACGACCCCCTGAGGGACTAAATCAGGAGTGGGCAGTGGGCAGAGGTCACTGGCATGCCCTCCCCTGGGGGCGTCTTCTTTGCTACCTTGGAGGTGAAGCAAGAAGTAAAAAATCCTTCTTGCCCCGTCTGAGGTCACCTGGATGGGGAGGGCCGATCACCATGAGATTCAGGGCCGGGGGTGGGGCTCGTGTTGGGCACTGAGGGACCCCAGCCCCCAGCCCCCAGCCCAGGGCCCTCTGACCCAGCTGCAATTTCTCCTGGTTTCCTTGAATTCAGGGAACGCTTTTAGAGAGTGTGCTGGTGGGGGGCCTGGACCCGGGCAGGTAAACCGAGAGCAAGGGGCTCCAGGCTTCCCGAGAGCCAGCAGGCAGAAGGTGCCCAAGTCAGAGGAGGGCCAGGGTACACCAGTGGAGATCCCGGCAGAGGAAGGACACCCCTCACAGGCCCTTCCGAACCCTCTGCCCCAACCTCTCCTCTGGAGCTGTAGAGGAAGGAGAGGCTGAGCCCAGGCAGCACCCATGATGCCCCCAGGCCACCTGCCCACAAAGGCCACAGCCTCGGGGGCAGTGCCACGGTCACCTGCCAGCACCCGGGCTTCTGGTCTGGAGCGAGGACATCTGGCCCTGCCCACAACTCTGGCCTTAGTCCCTCTGAGTGTGCATGCAGTCCCCCAGTGGCCAGGGGACTGACCGTGTGTCCTGAGCTGGAGTCCCGGGCTGGACAGTGCTCGCCTCCTGCTGGCCCACCCGCCGCCCGCTGACACTCTGTGTCCCCAGGACACACATGCAGAACATCAAGGACATCACCAGCAGCATCCACTTCGAGGCCTACCGGGTGAAGCGCTTGCACGAGGGCACCAGCGCCGTGGCCAACGACGTGGAGAAGGAGCCGGAGGTCCAGGAGATGTAGACGCCGCCCCCCGCCCCGCCCCGCCCCGCCCCGTCTTTCTGTCCCGTCTGCGCCCCTGCCCCATTTTATTTTATATAATTGTCTCCAGTTTTCATCATCCTCCGCCCCTTCCACGCTGCCAAGTAACAAGATAAGGCGTGTCCTCTGAATGTTGGTTAGTAGCCGACGACGAGGGGTGGTGTGGGGCGCCCGGCGTGCAGACCGGCCTCTCTGGCGTCCCCGAGGCTGGACTGGGCAGGGAGGGGCAGAAGCGGACCGTAGTCAACGCCGACCTCCGACCCTGTGCCCTGCCTTGCCAACGGCTTAGAAGCCTGCAGCCTCGGCTGCCCACTCCCGCCCCAGCCTGCCCCAGAGCAGAAAGTGCCTTTACCTCTGCCGTCCACGGCCCGCAGCCGCCCCGATCGGGAAGTCCGGACACGAGACAGGAAAGTGTGTCTCCTCGTCCCGGGCACTGGGATTTGATGAGGATTCGAAGGAAGGGGAGTGCTCCCCCTCCACCCCACCCTCTGGCTTCAGGGAAGGTCAAAGGGTCTGAGGGAGGAAGCAGAGGCAGGAGCACAGAAAGGGCTGCTGGGCTGTGGCTGATGATGTGGCTGGCGTGGCCTTGGTCCCCTGCCCCCTCTCGTGCCAGGGGAAGAGTGCGTGCGTGCGTATGTGTGTGCGTGTGTGTGTGTAAACATCTGTTTGGCCCAAGAGGCTGTGGTTATACTAACGCCCGGTCGACACACCCAGAGCCACACTCAGTCCCCTGGCCCAGCCCTCGCTGAGGCCGCCCCACCCACCTCCCAGGGCGCTGCACCCCAGAACCCATCAGGAGACTCCCCCCAGAGAGGGAGCGGTGAGCAGCCGGGTCTCCCCTGTTCCCCATCCTCCCTCTTCACAGGGACCCGCTGGACCTTGGGGAGAGGGAGGGTCTGGCTCCACCCAGGGGATTAGACCTGTGAGGTCAGGTCCATCGGGGACCAGGCTGGCCTCTGCAGAGTGGGGTGCAGACACCTGGGGCGCACGAGGCATCGCCCTGAGCGCCGGACCCCTGACCGAAACCGCTGACTTGCCGACTTGCCGTGTTTTTGCCGAAGGCACCACACCGGACGCGTCGTCCAGCGGCGGCCTGGCCCTGGCTCTGCCCCATTCCGTCGCCAGAGCGGGACGCTGGCCCCAGGCTGTCCCGCAGCGGCCTTTCGCTATGTGCCTCCTGAGAAATCCGTCTCTTTTGTATAAATAACAAAGTGTTGGAAATGTATTTCCTGAAATAAATGCTCCAAATGCAGCCCTGATGGCTCGGGTGCGGGCGGTTCTCGTCCTGAGTCTGCGTGTGGTCAGCAGGGACAAGAGTGGGGACTGCGACAGAGTTGGGGTGTCCCGGAGGAATGTGGCCCTCGTTGGGGGCATAGAAGCCCTCATTTGTGGTGGATGGCAAAGCTTTCCACATAGTCATTAAAGGGGGGCTGGTGGGATTCTGGAGGGGGGGTGCCGTGTCCTGGAAAATAAAGTCTTACAATTTTAAGTCAATTAGATTGAACCCTGTGAGCTGGTCAGTGTTTGACAGTCACTTATGCCAGTTTAACTGGTTCCCAGAGAACTTGGTCTGAGAGACTAGAATTCATGAAGCTGCCTTACAGCTTTTCTCTGCACACCCCTAGGACATGGGGGTCGGGGGGTCGGGAAGCTGCTGACCCCTCCTCCCAAGTGGAGTGTCCCGGGCCTCCAGAGCACATCACCACAAAGTGGGGCTTAAGCTCTGGAGGCCAGGAGTCCAAGGTCATGATCTCTGGTGGCCTGGGGGGGGTGCCCTGCTTGGCCCCTGGGGTCCAGCCAGCCCCCACCCCCACCCCTGCCCCCTCGTTGCACCGCTTCCTCTGCCTCCTTCCCTGTCCCTGAGAAAGATGGTGGGGTTTGGGGCCCTAGCCCAGCATGACCACTCCACCCACAAAGACCCGATTTCCGAAAAAAGTCACATCCTGCCCTTCCTGCTGGGCGTGAATATGGGGGAGTGCTGTCCAGCACCCACAACACACCGTCTCCCATCTCAGGGCCTCAAGGATGATGCGGCCGTAGAGGTGGAAGCAGAGAGGCCTGACCCGGGCCTCGGGAGAGCAGGCATCCAGGCTGCTCTGGCACAGGAGCCAGTGGCCTGAGGGCTGTCTGCCCCCCTGGTCGTCCCCTCTGGCGGTCAGGCTGGCTGGGTTTGGGAAGACAGGTGATGTCCCTTCCAAATGAACAAGTGGGCCACATAGAGTCTCCAGATCAAGGTACGCCATGGGCGGAGGAGCTGCCCCCGTGCCCGTGTGGCTGCTGGATCAGGCCCCTCGGCTCCAGCTCCTCCGCGGTGTCCGCCAGCCTGAGCCCTCTCCTGACACGCCCTGTGTCCGCCCTGCCGTCCTGAAGGGCCGTCCCCTGCACAGCCCCCTGCACCTCGGGTCCTGGCACAGCCTTGAACGCTGGTGGTGACGGCACCCTCCACCCACCAGGCCACCCCACTGTGGAACCAGGCGATGGCCGCCGCAGACCACCTGGACATGCGGCTTCCAGGGTCCCCGGCTAGTCAGGGAGGTCCTTGTGGGGTCCGCGTGGGGCTCCCACAACGCCCTGCCCCCTTCTCCCGCCTCGGGCACTGGCCTCGGCCTCGCCGGCCCCTGGGGGCTGTGGTCCTGGCCAGCTGCACGCTCCAGCTGGCTGAGCACCTGTGTGCGGGGACGTCGGGGCTGCGGAAGCCGGGCCCTGTGCCGGGCCTCCGGGCTGGAATGAGCCAGAGAAGGAAAATCAACAGGCAGCCTCCGGCTTTTGCTGTCCTGCCTCGTGTCCTCACACCACGGGGGTCACCCTGGGCGCCAGCGAGAGGTGGCCAGACGGACGACAGCAGACTGAGGGTCTCCTTTCAGATCTGCGTTCGCGGGGACTGCCCTGAATATAAGGTAGCAGCCACCTGGAAGATGCCAGAAAATAACAGCACAGCATCGAGACACCCCTGCGCCCTCCCGCCGGCCTGCCTGGGGCTCATCATTCTGAACCCACAAAAGTGGTCCCTGTATAGCACCGTGTGTCCTCTTGATTTGGGGGATACTAGGGTTTCCGGGGTGCTGGTGGGAGGAAGATGGGGGCTGTGCTGTAAGGGAGTTAATGCCATAACGGAATTAATGCCAAGTTCTGAGCTGGGCCCAGTGTCAGGGCATCCTGTGCCTCAGGCTCTGCCTTGCGGGGGATCCCAGCCCCTCAACCCCCCAAGAAGCCCCTTTCTGCCTCAGCGGAGAGCCCAGGTCAGCCTTCCATGCCCAGGCAGGTGTCAGGGGCAGAGCCTTCCACACAGCCCTCCCACCCCCTGCCCTGCCCTCCCCACCATCCCCCTCTGGTGTCCCCCTCCCCTGCCCCACAATCCGGGTCACAGCCTTTCAAAAAATAAAATGCTCGGGGTTTTCTCTGATACTATTAGGAACACCTGCTGAACGTAGAGTTTGAAAAATAGAAAAGTCAAAAGACTCAGTCAACTGCCTGTCACCTCGGATGTGCAGAGAGAGAGAGAGAGGGCTATCTCGCGGGGATTTCCCACGTGGCTAAACTTCGGGCGACCAGGACTTAAGACTGTGGTTCTCCGTCCTCTGCCTTACGTCCTGGCAGGACCGGAGCCGCCTGGTTCCTGGCGCCACACTGGGGTCTGTGCTGGAGACCGAGGGGGCTCTCTGACTGCGGCCGCCCCGCCGCCCCTCTTCCCATGGGCTCTGGCTTCCTTTTGGCCTGCGGGTGGGCAGAGCCGCCTGGAGGCCGGCAGGCCGACCCTCACTGCGGGGAAGGCAGTGACCCCCTCTAGCGCCCCTTCACCCAGCACTTCTCCCACGCAGACTCAAACAGGCGGCGGGGCGTGTCTTGAACTGGGGTCTACAAGGGAGGCCCCTGGTGGTCACCCCCTTAAAGATCACATTTTGAGGACTCCCCAGATGCCAGAGTGGGGGTGGGCTAGGGCCGGCAGCGCTGAGAGCAGATGCCAATGGTGTGGGCACTGCTCTGGTCACTCCTGGCCACAGGCCTCCAGGAGAGGCTGCGCCCTCGGAGCGGGGGCCTGTGGGGCGCTGGCGGGGCTGACTGCCGGCACCCCCAGGAGCTGCGACCCCGCACCCACCAGCACCAGCTGGGTGGAGGGGCTTCTGCCTGTGCCCCGCAGGGCCAGGCAGGGCCGCTGTGAGCAAGCCGCTGGCTCCCAAGGGCATCAGGGCTCCAGGGCCGCCTCCACGACCTGAGCAAAGTTCAGCAGAGAAAAGCCTCCCTGCCTGGTCACAGGGCGCTCTAAACGCTGGGAATAAGGCGGGTGTGTAAATCATGAAAACTGCCCACGTGAGTGGGTCTTCAATCCTCGGCCTGATTTAAAAATGAATTACTGGATAGCAGTCCTGTCAGGTCTCTGCTGCCATTACCCATGGGTCCTCCTCCCCTCCCTTCCCCCCC
>RJWH01009236.1:0-24207 GCA_004363575.1 Solenodon paradoxus | reverse complement strand
CTGAATTTTCTTCTTTCTTATATCTTCCAATTTCCAACCTGTTACATTTCCTTGTTCTCTTGAACTCCTCTATAAACTTTTTCATAACAACTGCTTGTCTTCTCATTGCACACCATTTCCTACTTTAAAGCCTCATGTTAGCCACCAATCCTCAAACAAAATTACCAAGAACCTTCAAGCATCTTTGTACCAAGTTTCTAAAAAATGAGAATGCCGATAAGATTTGGATCTAATTAAACTGAGGCTGAGAAGGGGATGGAAAAACATCTCTTCTTAGATCTTTGTAGGTACCATTTAGCTACCTTTCATAGTCTCCCTGCTTAGATTGATGCCCTTAGGTTACCAAAACTGTCAGAGTTCACATTTTGCCAAATTGTTACCATTGCCTATTCTAAATGTAATTTTTATTTCCTATATATCTATTGATTTTGAACATTTCTTTTTTTGTCCTAATTTCTGATATTTTCAAAATGTTTCACATTAAAATAGCCACAATTTTTGAAGTTTTTATACTATTTATGGAGGAGTTAAATAAATATGCTATTAAGGTATGAGAACTAGTTGTATCAGTCTTTTTTTCTAAAATTCCCAAATCCATTTTAGTAAGAATTTGAGAATAAAATTTGCTCCTATTGTGAAACAGTTGGAAAAATAAATCATGTTCTAGACTAAATACTTACACCCTTATGGATTACATATTTTTTAAATTCTCAGGTGAAAATCAATTTTTGAATTACCATCTAGAAATAAATTTTTATAGATAGCATACACATTGGTTCCTGAAAATGGTAGAAAAAGGTTTCTTGTCAAGTTCCCCAGCACAAGTGTGAATGCTCTGTTTTTGAGTACCTACTAGTAGTGAAAGGACACATTGTGGCCAGCCAACTCAAATTGCTACCCACGTTTAATCATTGTAAATAAAGGAAGCAGAGAGACCCATGTTATATTTTCAGAACTGGCATGCTCAATACAGAACTATTAGTTTAAAAATACCACTGAACATTCTATTTGAATTAATCTAGACTTCTGTGAAAAATAAAATAATAAAAAGTACAATTGATCACAAACATATACTACTTATTTCATGCAGGTAACTTAATAAGTATACATAGCATTAAAGACCAATGAGAGTAATACAACTTTATAACACTTGGAAAACAGTTCAGAATAGATAAATTTCCATTTCAAAATACCTATAATTTTTACAGAAGCAAAATGACCTTTCTCAGTGGAAAATATACATCTATGCATTTCCTATATGTATTGAATAGGACTTTTCGAAGGAACAACTAGTTGTCCCCCTCTGAAATGAATATGTATCACTACTAAGCTTTCACATATGGTAGGACATAATGCATTTTCTGAGCAGCTGGATATAGAAAAGTGACAGAGAAACAAGTACTCTGAAGAAAACCCATGGATCACAGGGAATCAACGATGTAAAGGTTGAAGGAATCATTAAAATATTATCTAATGTCTTCTTATACATTTGAAATTTACAATGACAAGAGTTGGACAAATTCTTCATTTTTTCTAAATGTGTACATTTGTCCTGGTTTATATTTGTCAAAAAAATCATGATTCAAAAACATCTGTGAAATGCCAGACTCCATCCTGACAAACAATTATCCCCAACAGGTACCTGATGGAGAATATGCCAAAACAGATGAACTGAAAAAGAACATAAATTAGTAATCCACAAGTCCACAATAATACTAGAATAAGGGCACATTTCTTACAGCAAATTCATACTGCTTTAGATTATCCATGGGATTTTCTGGCATGGTATAATCATAGTCACTATACGAAGGTGAAGAAGTTTAGTCTATAAAATATACTCTTTGAAGCACCAAGAATAGAGATACTCCTGCAGGAGCCTTACACACATGGCCAAGCGGATATTGTATATGTACAGAATAGTCTATTTCACAACTAAATTTCAGAAGAGAATCACTGCAATTGCTGCGCTATCACTAGTAAACTTGAATCATTTAGCATTTCATCTGTAAATATTGTTGGTTTACTTCTTTTCTATTGCTGACACTTGCAGTCAATATTAGTTTAAATTCAAACTCAATGATGCTAAAAAAAGTAGGGAGATGCTCATATCTTTGTATAAAGCTTATAGTATGTTGAAAGATCATTTGGAAAAAATGCAAATGTGAATTTCTTTGCAAACGATAAAACGTGCGCCTTAAAAAAGTGTTTTCAAAGTTCGAAAACTTTTGTGATAGCTAGAGAGCCACAAGGGTCATTCCAAATCATCATGAAAGAACAGCCTGTCTATTCATTTGCTTAAGAAATGCACATTGTTTACCTACCTACCAGTTTGCCTACAGAAGATGTGCTTGCCTAATAAAAAGTTATCATTATAAGCTGTTGATTTAGTCTACAGAAGTTGTCCATTATGTTGAAGAAGTTTTAAATGTTTCAATCACATTTTTCCTTGACTGATCGTCCTCTACAATCTTCCAACTGGGGTGTCTCAACACTTCTGTCTTGAGATCGCCTGATTTTCCTTTTACTTAATAGGAATTCTCTTTTCCCCTTATACTTAGTTCAGAACTTGCAAATTCAGTTAAAGTCTTTAAATTGTTCTTATTTCAAATACCATGTAGATGTGGAAATATTCATAAATATGAAGAAGATAGCTCACCTACTAAGAAGTATCAGAAAACCTGTTCTAAAACATCAGGATTTAAAATTGTTTTCTTTTCAGGAAGAAATAAAAACTGTACATTGGAACAAGGTACTATACTACAAAAGTACTTCTTCTCCCCCTCCCCTCCCCCTGATATTTTGGAAATGTAAACCAAAAAATTAAAGTAGAAAAACAATTTCTGTGCCATTTTCTTCTAACATTTTTTCAGCACTTTAATGTTATTAGATATACTTTTTGCTTGGTACAGCAGGAATTCTGTATGTTCCCATAGCTGTTGAGAAAACCTCATTTTTTTTACTACCAAATATCACTGGTGAAGCTAAGCTCTTTGGATGATATAGGTAGGAGAGAATTGTTTCGATGTAACTCCTGGGTGTCTTTCAGGGTATTATTAAGGGGCAGCAGTTGTCCATTGAGTAGCGTCAGAGGCAGGTTACAATAGGTGTGGTGATTACCTAAGGAAGGTAGTGGCAAGGTGGTGTTTGGCATCTCATGTTTATAACCTCTGCAACAGTGCCTCATTTGCATCGAATCTGAATGGTGGAAATCAGGAAGATCAGCTTGAGATGACACCAGAGAGGCCGAGGTGCTGGTCATGGCGATAGAGGGTATAGGCTGGAGTTCTCCAAAAAGGCCTTGTTCGGCAGAGTCAAGAACATGGCATCGAGAAAGCATTTCTTTTTTCTTAATGGGCATTTCATATATTAAGTGCTTCCAAAACTTAGAATTTAATTTGCTGCTTTTGGGTCCCTTCCACTTGATCAGGGACAAAAGTTTGATGCTGTGCTTTAGTGATTCCACTTCCTGGCAATTCACCTTCCCTTTTAATGCTGTACATTCAATCAAAATCACTTTGATTTCTCCACTGACTAGCATATTATGGAGTCTGCTTTCCAATTCAAAAATGCTCCATCCCCGTCTGAGAATATAGTTTTGAGTTAGCACGATAATAAGTCTTCTGCTTTGTTCAACACATCTTGTGAGATCTTCAATGTATGCTACAAATCACAGAAAGAGAGAAAAAGTAAAATAAAGACATTTCTGGTCTTTAACATATTAGGCTTGTATACTAGGGTAGGATAGCAAAGATTCTGTCTTCCACTAAGTTACATCACATTTTATTTTCTTATAGTGTACATTCAGAACATCTATTTCATTAAAATAAAAATAAAAACCGTGCTTATAACCCTTATTTTATTTTCCCTCATCATTACTTACAGTGTTCTGTCAACTAATATAAACACTGACTTCTTCAGAGCTTAGATGTATTTCATTTATTTGTATTTATTTAATCATTTAATTCAAGGCAGGCTTCCAGGCTAGTACTCTAAGTGAATAAGCAATCAAAGGGTTGATGGAAAGAGAAATGGAGCCTTTTAGTGAATGGTCACTGTATTTGTGGGTGTGGTTTACTTCCTGCCCCCACCTTCCTAATTGTCAACTATTAAGCACGGAGGGAGGTCTGTGTATGCAAATTACTTCAAAGTTAATTGTGATAGAGAATGGTGAAAAAGAAAATATTTTCTAAAATCATAGCTTGTTTCCCAGAATACAGAATCTTCTGATATTTGCAACCTCACTTTCTCCATTTTCCTTCAAACCCAGAGATAGTGATTTGGTGTGTATGCCCATAAGTTTAATTTGAATCAGCTGCTTTTTGTTCATAGGAAGAGTGAGAGGTGGACTTGTATGTGGGGGATGGTATGGAATGAACAGTAAAGGATGAGTCTATCAGTTGAGAAGTAAGTCTTTGCCCTAATTTGTGGAGCAATTTTGAGAGTGAGAAGAATGTTATGATCTTTTCATGATAGAAAAACATTCAAGTATCCCTAGATTTGTTTATCCCATGGAGCAATCCCTTTGCAATCAAGCTTCCCAAAGTCTTATCTGCCAAAAAGGGAAACACACACACGTGTTAACAAATGGAGACTTGGACACAGGTGCTGCAACAGAGAGCTGCCTTTACTAAGCAAAGCACAAGGCCTTGTCTAATGTACAGTTCCCTCTAGCAGAAGCAGTGCTTACAAAAGCATGGCAACATTTGTCACTGCAGATCTGCCCAAGGTTACAGAGGGCTTTCAAGGAGTCACATCCAGTACATGGTATGGGGACACCAAAGAACCCGGTATAAATAATTTGAAAAGAGTAACTTATTTTACAGATGCATGATTTACAGATGATCTCTTACTTCCAGGGTTTTATTTCCATCACTGGGCAGCAAGAAAACTTTCACAAGTGAAAATGAGCAAACATTCTGTAAACTCTACAGACAAACAAAAAGCTTTTAAAGAGATACATAGAAATGCCCATTTAACAATTTGTTGTTACTACTGTTTTGGTTTTCAATAATACATTTCAGGAATTTTTCATGCAGTAGTTACAATGACTATATCTGAGAGGATAAGGCAACTTGTAAATGGGGAGGAGACCTATTAAGAATTTTAAGCATTTTATTTTAGAGACTACTCAGGGTAAAAATAATCAGCATTGGAATCTGCAAAAACAAAACAAAACAAAAACAAACGAGCAGAAAAGAAAAACACCACACAATCAGCAATGAGGAAGTTATCCCTCTGTAATTATCATTTAGAGAACTGGTGAAACAGAATGGAAGGAAAGGTAGAAAGTTTCAATAGAGTGGAAAAATATTATCCCAATGTATCAACAGCTCTGACTCTTCATTTTCTTCCTTTCTTTCTGCTCCCAAAAACAAAGAAGTTATGTGGGAAGCTTCATCATTAGAAGTTGGATCTGTAAGATACAGTAAAATAAACTATCATGCATCTTTCCCATTATTCTTTTCACCTTTTCTCCAAAGCAAATTAAAACGAAACAAAACCCAAACCCAGAATCATGGTTTCAGTTCAGGAGTCCATGAAAATACAGTTTGACCAGGTAATTATGAGTTAATTTGATAGAAGAATAATTTACAAAATAGCTTTCCAAGGGGTTATTCTGAACAGTACTTTTCCCTCATTAAATAGAGCTATTCATTTAATTTTTTAAAGTGATCTATACAAACCTTGTGAGGAATACATCTGTCACATGAACTACACCTCTAGGAACACTCTATTTCTATGTGTTGGAATATTGTCAATTTACTTTTTAACTATACTTTAAAAATCAAAAGCTATAGCTGTACACATCTCAACCTACTCAAAGAAAGACATTATAACCCAGATGTCCACAGTCATAAGAGAAACTATACACATACATGCTAATCAAAATTATTGGAATCTTACGGGCTTTGACTTTGCTATTCTCTTTCTCAAATAGAAGGGAACAGGGTAATCATCCAATTTTCTTTTTTTTTTTTCTTCCCCCATTAGTATGGTTCTCTCCATTCACCCTACTATTTTACATTTAACAGCTAAGCAGAATGCAACCTTTAGGGTTGTAGAAGCTTCCTAGAGATTCATTAGAAAGAATTTACATTTGCCCCCAGAAGGAATGCCAGTCAGGACAGATCCTATTAAGCTCAGCTGCACAGGGTGTGGGTGTTGAAGGGAACCTTGGAGAAAAGGAGTGGTCCCTGTCTCCTGCATACTATACTGGCTCTGCTTATCCTGGCAAAGCCTAGTGGAGAGCTGAGGCGACCATCCAGATAATTCCGGCTGAAAACCTGCTGTGGAAGAAAAAATGTCTGAATTATCCCTGTTTGCCCTATACATACATTAATCATATGCACTGGAGTCAGTCAGTCAGTACATCAAAATTTTCCCTGGGTAGATACAGCCCAAGTGTCCCAAAGAAAACATGAGCCATTTGCTTGGGCTCTGAATTTTCGTGTTCCATTTCACTTGGTGAAGAACCAAGTGGAAGTTTTCAGATGTGAAGCCCACATTTCACTTCTTGGGATGGTGATCAGTGGCTGGGCAGCAACCTCAATGTTTGAAAGCAGCTGGGGAGGTGCCTCTAAGAGCTGCCTGGCTCTAAGGAAAAGGAGAGACTGTGCCCTTGCTTCCATTTTCTGGCACTCTCTCTATTTTTCTTTTTCTCCCCACTTTGCACCTCTTCTGCACACTCCCCCTCTCCTGTTCTTTTTTTTTCTTTTTCTATCATTTCTTCCTCATGTCCTTTTACCTTCCTCTTCTCTTGCTTTCTAACTTTCTCTCTTCTTCTGCCACCTCTCCCTTTGCCCACTTCCTTCTTTCTTTCTTAAGTCAATTTTTTCTCTTTGGGAAAGAAACAAGAACCTACCCATCACGGAAACTGTAAGTAAATTAGCAAGAGACCAAACAGGTAGAGTTAATATGTTTTACTTGCTAATCTTTAGCCAGGGAGTTGTTGCTGGCTTCTATGTAGCAAATACCCAAAATAATTTCTCCCTTACCCTGGGGTTACATGTCTCCATCCCATGACTGTGAATTGAAACCTGCCTCATTAGGGCCATGTCCTGTTTTTGTATGACCTGTGAGCTAAGTAAGAATGATTTAAAAAAACTTTTTAAGACTTGGGGGGAAAAAGAATATGATATAATGGAGACTATATATGACTCACAAAGCTTAAAATATTTATTATCTAGACCTTTACAGACACAGTTTGCTGCCCCTGAATTAGAGACCAATCAGGGTGTTTAGGTTTGGCCAAGTTCCAAATAAACTAGGCAGAAACAGGCATCCGGTGAAGAGGCTGCTGGTCCACAGCTAGTGTTGTTCCTGACAGGCAGTGGCGTTTGCCATGGTAGGGTTGTGGTTTTTGTGGGAGACATTTTAGAAACCTTTAGAAACCGTTTTAAAAAGCTTGTTACCACGAAGAGATAATAAAGAAAAGTTTTTTTAAAAAAGTCCCTAAATCCACAGCACACATGAATACTCACTAAATCTTGTCTCAACTTGTTCAGGAAAATACAGCAAGTGAGTACCAGCAATTCCTTAAAAGACTTTTTCCCAAATAAAAATATAAATATCTTGAAATAAAATGTCATTAAGTTATCTCTGCCAATTTGGGTTTCAAGTACCTTATGATGATAAAAAAAGACTAAAGAAAAGGCTGTCATCTTCTAGCTTTCTGTTTCTTTAGACAAGGTTGTGAAATCACACCATATTATCAGGTATGAAACAAAGTTAATTAGATTTAACCTATTTGTGAGCCTCACAATTTTGGTAAAAGAACTATTTCCCATTAACACAATTTCAATATGTGTGCCTAATTTGATATAAATCAGTTTTTTTCCACAACATAAGTACAACTGTAAAGAACATTTTCTTTTTGCCTATGTTGGATATGACAGGAAGATATTCTACAAGAGAAAAATACATTGTCACTAGGCTATCCTTGGGCCTATTAGAGAAGTAAAGAAAGGACATGCCAGTAGCATCAGTATTTGTAGGAAATAAGGAAAGTGACTACCTAAAACCAGAAGCAAATCAAATTCGATTTTAGTCCTTTTTAGCGGTAGTTGTATAAAACAGAAGTTCAGTGCATTTACAAGTGTAAGATTGAATCTACACAACGACTTGAAAATAATACTAACCAAGCAAAAAGTCAAACTGAAAGAAAGCAATAAAGCAGCAATACAAAAGCAGGAAGAGTGGCAGCACCTATAAATTGCTTCTAATGTGATGTATATATTTTTTTCAGAAGAACCCAGAAGTCTCCTAAATCTCAGGTTCTGAATCTGCTGCAGATGTAGCAGAAACACAAGGGATAAAAAGTCTCTCTCTTCCTGAATTTCCATTGGTCTGGCTACTACTTATTCATCATCTGAGTTAATACACAAATCAATTAGCTATTTGTAATTTATTTTTGTGTTGACACTTCCACTTATGCTAATGTCATTATTAGGGACAGTTAGCACATTAAAAAAGTTAAAAGACAAATACTTAGCCTGTTAACAAAGGCATAATTTATTACACTGCAAGGTTGAAATAATACTGATTGGAAATGCTTATACCCACAGCTATGTATATTGGCTACCAGTTAAAGAGACAAATCTTTAGGGTGAGACAGGATACAAGAAAACAGATAATACTCTGGTTTTGGTGAACATTAGCTAATTGATAGCAATGAATAATTACAATTATAAAGCTATTAACCTTATATATCAAGACTTAATTTTTTGACAGTGATGAAAATGTATCACTACCTATAACTGTTGTGAAGAAACTAGGAAAATAATATAGGTTTTATATGTATTGAAGAAAGATTTATTATTCAGCACTATATATTTGGGAAAAATATTAAACCTCTACAGGCTTACATTGATGTACTTTATAATGTAATCTCACTGAAAATACAATCCACATTTGAAATAATGAGGCTAAATACTAATCTATCAAAAGAGTTATACAGGCTAGCAACCTGACTATCTTGATTGATAAGAGTAAAGTTTTGGGTCTTGACTCTGCTTCTAGCAGATGTATGATTCTGTCTGTTTCCTGCTACTGAAATCAAAGCAACACACTTTTTATTTAGCCAGGTGTGTGTGTGTGTATGTGTGTGTGTTTCTGGTTATGTGTGTGTATATCTGTTTGTGTGTTGGAGGAGGGTTTTCTAAACAGTGTATAATATTACTTGCTTTATATAAACTTTCCCTGCCCCTCCCCCTCCAATTCCTTGGTTTGATAACTCACAAAGCTAAGCTAAGTCTTTTAGGCAGATTTTTTTTCCCATCTGCTGACTAGTGTAAGGGTTCAAATTAATTCTGTCCATAGGTTGATCAACAGGTAACATGAATTTGTTGAGATATTGTATGTTCAGGGAACTATATTTAGTTTTGATGTTGAAGGCTATATTTCTAGTAATGAATTCTTTACTTTTGTTATATTTCACTTGTGGGTGGGTAACTAACCATGATAGTGGGCAGAATCTCCTCTGGAATGTCATTCACATCTCTAAACTCTCTTCTCTCTTCACTGAGAACAGAGGTTGGTAAAGGAACATATTCAGGAAATACTGAAAGAAAGATAATGTGGAGAGTAGCAAAGCAAGTCTGCAAAATGTCCTTCCCTTCCTCTTTTCTCCCTTAACCTTATGACCTAAAAACTTAATAGATTAATACATTACAATCAATGCAATCAGTAAACACAGAACAAGACTACTTGCTACTTATACGGTCTTTTCTGTGGCTCCTTACATAATTAAGGCAAATTTATCCTGATTTTCTACCACCGCACCCCCCAACCTTGCTGCCTTTTTAAGGTACCTGGTTCTTTATGTCACCCAAACCATAGATTTATTTCCTGGTTGAAATTCTACACAATCAATTCTATCTTAACTTTGGAATTTGATGAGAAACTTCAGTTCATTGGACTCAGTATATTTTAGGGCATATTGGTACCGTTTTCTCTCTCGACTCTAATTTGAAGGAGTTGGTGGGCATAACTAATTTTATTCCATGTGAGTAAATTGTACACAATGTGTTAAATTTCCATGATTGTGCATGTCACCCTTGCCTTATACTTTTTAGGTCACAGTCAGATTGCCTGGAAAAGAATTTTATTACTCCCCAAGGACAATTTACTTGAATGGTGTCCAATATGTATGGCTATTAGAGGAACTATTGGCAAAGAATACTTACAGATCCATGTACAAAAATGTTTTTTGCATGCCTCACTTCAGAAGTGACTAGGGATCATCTGACACCAGATGTATTCTCCAGTCATTTGTCATTTCATTGTCAGTACGATCACATGGCTAGTGCTTAGCATTAAAGAATCGAAGATTACACTAGTAAGGGAAGTCTAGCAAATGTAAGAATGTAATCAGACATTATATTTTCCCATATATTACTAAATGAGCACTAGGATTCTTAAATGAGATAAACTAATGAAAATGTGAACATGAAAACAAATGGAAAGACAATTTGATACTTGAGATTGAATTAATAAATATATCAACAGACATGACTGATTTCCCATAATCATGATAATATTTTTATCTCATTAATACCTTTATATGATGAAATAATGTATGAATAACTCACATAGAGATCTTCATAGTCTTACTATGACTAGAAGGGAAAATTGAGGTAAAAGCCTTTGAAGATTATTTTATATTCAGAGTCTACTTAAACATATATAGATTTTCTAAAGCTTCAGCAAGCACTAGTTCAATTTATAATTGTTGATAAATACTGCATTAAGCAATTTTAAGCACCTTTCTTCCTTCTAAATGAAAACAAAAGCTACATGATTGAGTTGTTTATACTTTTAGTCTTAGAATTCTATTTTCCTACATCAGATCATTGACCCTCAGCTCAATTCAATGCATTTTATTTTTTTATATTTTTTAATCTCTGCAGAAACACTGAGATAAGATGAACTCAAGAGCCTAAATGGTACTCATCCAAAAATGTCCCCAATCTCAGGATCTCAATTGCACAGCTGGGTTCTGTTGGTTACATGTCAGCTTCAGAGCACATCTGTTCATTCCTCAAGGATCCACTAGGCCCCACGAACACAATGTGCTGCTCTGTGTAGAGTGCTTTACACCACAAAACCCAGCAGCTGCAGGGGTGAGAAAATCTCTACTTCTCAAGTTTGTGTCTCTAGGCAGTTTGAGTTGGGTGTTTTCTATCTGGCTTTCTTTTGGTTGCCTGTCACTTCTGACATTCAGACGCCTGTTGGCAACAAAATTGCTTTGCTATTCTCAGGACAGATGTTTCTAGCATGGGAAGAGAGACCAAACATTTACTGGAAAGTAGGAATTCTTGCCACATTCAGGCACCAGACCTGATAAAATGTAAGGAAGATCTTGGCCACAGGTTCAAGAATGTAAAGGTAGGTCATTATCAGGAAAATAATGTCAGATCTGAGGATTTTTAGTTAAGCATTTAAGAAAAATATCTACATCGAATCCCTCCATCTCTGCTGGCTAGTTATTTCCAAAGGACACTTCCCTAGGGTATGTGAGAAGGGTACAGGTACATTCAGGTGACCTTGGAAAGTGCCATGTTTCTATTCAAGGTTTTTGAGAACTCTTGGTCATGTCAGAGGGGAGGAAAAGTAGAGGGGGAGAAGGGGAGGGAGGTAATCCATTCATATATTATGAAACTGTCTGCATTTGGAAAGGTTTGTATGTTTGTGAGGCTGAGTTAGAATACCATGAAAGCAGTGTAAAAGAAACTGAAGATACATCAAAAGTGAAGACATTATACATGAATGGGTTTATGTCATAGATTTCATTAATTTGATTCATAGAAAATTATTATTATAGCTCAAGAATGACATTATAAAGTCTACTTTTATAATCCTCAGAGGTCTCATTGCTATTTTTTGGAGGAAGGAGTATTCTTGGATCAAGATTTTTCAAATGAGATGTGAGGGACAAACACAGCTTATAATAATGTAACTAGTATTTTCCCCCTCAGGAATGTGTCTATATTTATATAGCATAACCTGTTAAATCGGTACCAATGGCTTCAAATACAGACCACAGAAGCTTCTTTAATAACACACATACACAAGTTCCAAAATGTTCTACTCTGTCATTCATGTGTAAATCAAGTATATTATTCATATACTTCATCGACTTCCTGAATGCGTGCTAAAAATGCCAAGGAAAAACTCGTTAATCGTGACATGGTGACTGCTTAGCCAGCTCTGAAATGTTGATGGAAAAGAAAAATTGTCAAAGAGCCTTTTTAAGAACTTCTACAGGTTACACTCGCAAATCGGAATTCAGAGAACATGAATTTCCTCGTTGAGGAAGGAAGGATTAAAATCAAACACCCTCCAGTGGTTGTATCTAAAAACTGCATTATTGGTCCCAAATGACTTACAAAATGAGTCTTCCTGTGTGCCATCAATAACTAGGATCCAAGCCCCTGTTCAGTCTAGTAGTTACATGATCTCAAAAAATGATCTTCTATGGACTGCACAATCTCTGCCCATCTTTATATCTTCTTGAGGGTTTTATGTTAAGTTCCTTAAATTCTGTGGTATAGTAAGTGACAACCTCCTATCATTCGTTATGCAGTATGTTAGTCCCCAGATAAACTCTTGTGGTTATGAGCAAAGAAATATGGTTTGTCTAAGTCTCATACCCCATGGTCAAGGAGAATATTCAGACCTGTCTAGGATACACCAAAATGACTAATAAACTTCAAGAAATTTGACCAAACAACTAATTAACTCAATGAAGTGTAAAATATCCTACTACTTGTTTGGCTAAATTGAACCAATAGGTTGATTCCACTGACTTGTAAGTTGTTAAAATAGAATATCTGGTAGCACTAGAAGGACAAAGTTTTGGGATTCATCTCTCTTGTCCTTATGTTCTCTAGTGTCACTCTCATCCAAGTACAAGAGCTGCTTCTTCATACAATAAATGAGTTTCATTTACTGAATTTTAGGTAAAGTGAGTTGCCTGAGTTCTATACTGTCCCCCTTTCCCTTTCTAATGTGTATAATCATGAAGAACTGTTTTTCAGTAGAGAAGACAACCAATGTTGAAATGTTCCAATGAAAAGACTGTCCTTTTCTAATCACTTGGCTCAACTGATAAAGACTGCTTATTGTGGAGCTAACAATTTGGGGATGCAAGAAGAAAAAGGCTAGTGCCATATCGAGTACTACTGAAGATGTCTTGACATGAATATACATTCTAATTTGGTAATATTACTTTAATACTATTCAAAATATTATCGCTCTAAAAAGATTTTGCAGAATGCATACATTAATAAGCTGCTTTTGGTAAAATTAAAAAAAAATATAATAATCTAATGAATTCAGCCTCCAAAATAGTAAGGAAGTGTTTTAAATTTTTTATCAACTGTGTGCAGGTATTTTTATAATATTTCACTCATTGTTTCCTCTTGTCTTAAACTGATACTGTTCAAAAAAATCAATACGCAGCTATGAAATAACCAATGAGCTCAAGTAGTCTGCTAGATGACAACAAGGGTATGAGGATCAATGAGATACAGTCCTTTCTCTCATGGAGATGACAATATAAGATAAATAGATTAAAACTACAGAAAATAATAAAACTATACAAAATATCATAGGAAGATAAAATTCATAGTCAAATAATTGATTATGTGCCATGAACTCTAGATCTAGAGAAAATATAATGTCTTTTTCAATAAAGGTAGTGCTATGGGGAATGATAAACAGAATTTGTAAAGATATAAAAGAGTAACTGTGAACAAAATATTTGCAGGAGCATACAATGTATGTTATAAGCACAGTTTGTTTAGAATGGAAGGTAGCGTAGTGGAAATTGGAGGAGTCAAGTTTAGGTTACAAACCTGGGCAGATAAACCTGGGCTGGGCTAAATACGCTAACAGCCATAGATTTTATTCTATAGAAAATGGTGAAAAATTTAAGATTGCTAAATAGAGGAGTGACATGATCAAGAAATGTACAGGTGGGAATAGATGGATGAGATAAAAATAATTAAGGCAGACAACATTCTAAAAATGAGGTGATTAGGGCCTATGCTAGAATATTAGAAGAACAGAAAAGATTAAATGATCACTGGATTTGGGAGAGAAATACCAAAGAATAAAAATTGACTCAGAGGTATTAGCATAGTCCTTGGGGTTCAATCAGTGTAGATGTGCTATTTAAAGTCATGAAAATGAAGGACATTAGAGAAACAAAAGAGCAGAGGATCATGGGAAAAAGTTTGGAGAATTCCTTCATTTGTGATATAGGAGAGTAATTGATCAGTAAATATTGATTTCTTTATTCCATTCTATGCACATGTAAGTATGTACAGTCACCTGCACAAAAACACATAGACACAAATGTACTCTGAGAAAAGAGCTGAACCACCAAAACTCAATTGCTTGAATTTGTCTTCTGCCAGTTTAGTAACCATGGTGACTGCTGATAATCCAAGTAAATGTTATAGAGGAATAATGTGTTCCAATGGAGTAAGAACCAGAGTGAAACAAGTCTAGGTTCTAATTCCACCTCTGTCATTTGCCAGCTCTCTGATATTAAACTCTTTGAGGCTTTGTCTGGTATCTGATTTCTCTCAACATAAAGCCATTGTACAAATGAAATGAAATAATGTATGTGAAAATATTTTATATACTGAAGTACTAAAAATATAAACATTTTTTTGGCCATCATTTGTGTTTAAATGCCCATATTCTGATTTGTGGTCACAGTTTTATCTCCCAGTCTCAAGGATGTTGGCACAGACACACATACAAACTAATTCTAGCACTTTCATTTTCTCTCAATGGCATTTTTAGTTCTTTGAGAGCAAGGACTATATTTTAGGTTTTATAATCCTGCTTACGTTTTACCCCATACAGTCTCTGAACATTAACAGGTATAAATTATATATTTTTACTTGAGTGTGAATTTATTTTGAAAACTCAAATATAGTTTTCAATATGTGGCATAATTTAAAGGTATCATTCAAGCCCACACTGTCCAGAAAACAAATGCACAGTGCAAAAGTGCTATACTCAGTGGTCCGCATACTTTCTAAGTGGATTTTTTCTATAAATTTGGAAATGAATAAATTAGGCACAAATTCAGTTATTAAAGACAATGATTGTAGGTGTAATTAGAAGCACATTGACAAGAGACCAGCTTTGGAACACAAATGAATGGAAAAAACTTTCACAGACATACAAATTAATTTTTAAGGGTCATCATTTTCTCATAACACTAAAACAACATAAAATGCCATTAAGACACAACTTTGAAACCATACCTAAAAGATGAGTTAGAGTTCCTTTTTAAAAATGTGGGTGCTTGAAAGTCAGAAAACAGACATTGAGGAAATATTTGATTTTAATAAAATCTCCCATGAGAAATAACTATCTAATACTTAGCTCTGATGTTTAAACCTTCCATATAACTTACTAAGAGAAACCAAACGTTTTAAATACAAATTTTTCAAATACTTACTTCCACTTGGAATTAGGTCCCTTTCTGGGATGAAAAGTTTATATCCATAGTGTTTTTCCAGGACATCTGGCAGTATTTCAAGAGCAAACTGCTCTTCTTCAGGATTGTCACAGTCTAAAGTATCTTGGTCCACTTTTGTGTAAGACAAATAGGCATCATATTCTTTGTTATCTTAAACATAAAGAATAATAAAAGGTTTGTGTGTATTAATAGGGTCTATTTAGGTATTAAAAGTCTATAAACCACTAACAGACTAGAATAAGCACTATAATTAGTGACTGTTAATAAATGGAAAACATAAGTCACATGCCATGTTATGAGAAATCTAGTGCATTTCAACATAACCTAGTCAGATAATATGAACTGACTCTAGTGCAATAGGCTACGAGTAAGAATAAAACAAGAGTACTATGATTTGTGACTTTAGGTGACAATACTTATTTGTGATGTTCAGTGATATGTGAAGGATTAGCTCAATGTGTTTGAATGCACAACTAAATAGACCAAAGTCATGGATTTGAACTTTTTCTGTGCCAGTTGGCTTGGTTCTGTGACTGGGTCACAGACTATACCTTGTTTGCACAAATATGTGCAAGAGATCCAAGAGGGGCTGGGTTCTAGAGTTTGAAAGATCAAAATAATCCAGCTTCACTCTTGGAGACACTCCTCAAAGCACATGCTGTATTTCCAGTTGGTTAGTGTCATCATCTTCATATACAAAAAGCAGTTCATTACCAAATATTAAAGGCAGCATCTGGTTTTCATGCAAGTGCATTCCCTATTATTCTTTATCGATCCACAGATAACTAATTTGACACAAGCTTCCAAATGAAGCCTTTGTTTCAAAATATACATTATTTCCAGTGTTGCCAAATTAGGTTTTCCCTTTACGCATTTAGTAAGAGAGTTAGCTATGCTTTGATAATGTATTCTTTTCCTCCCTTGCTGTATTGGCTCAGATTTAGTTTCTCCAAAGAGAAAATATACATATACACAGGTATTTTTATGCCTGAAAAATGTTAATGAACACAGTTACTCTAAGTATTAGGCCCTGTTGGTTTAGAATGGACACATTGGAAAAGTTATAGTGGTTTTCAAATTCCCTTATTTTTAGAAAGTTTGTTTTTAAAAGTTAATGTTGTGAGCATAGACTCATACAGAATTATTAGTACTTATTAAGCCTAGTAACAAGCAAATACTAGTTTTAAAAGATGGGCAAAGATTTCAGAATTTGTTTCTAAAACACATTTATATTTTCCATTGAAATACATCATTAAAAAGTAGCTAAAATCTGAACACAAAGTAATTTACAGAACGAAGCAATTCACATAATATTAATTATTTGATATGGTTCTAACTGCTGAAGGAGGAATAAATGATAGAAATACAAGGATATTAAAAATACCCTATGGAAGAAGTAGGAGGAAACTCTGACTATCTAAGATAGCTGAGGAAGGATTACACTGTTCTAATTCCAGTATGATTCCAGCCTTCACCATCCCCACATGAAGGAATTCTGGTTATTTATGTTAAGATGGTGCTGAAGCCAGGAAACTTCTCTTTAGCATATCTTCTGGTAGAAAAGACTCCTGTAAACCTTGGTTGGATTTCTTGATGACCTAGAAGCAGATGAACATGAAGGACTGCCCTTGATAGTTGAGGAGATCATTTTGCTTACTAATGGGGTACATTCTGCTTTTAAGTATAAAACACCGGTTGAAAGTGAGAATGTTCATAAGCAATGCTAATGTAGGAACATCCTGGTAATCCTAGCACCTCTGCCCCTGTTCTAATCAAGCACAGGATACACCTGCAGGCCCTTGACTTTCTGCAGCTATAATTACTCACCTGGGACTTCAAGCTGCTGATGATACACAGCTGGAAGAATAAAATAGGCCAAAGGACAAACAGCTCCATTTCTATGAGTAGAATGTATTTCATTGTTCTTGGAAAATGATGTTGCTGCCTCAAACTCCGAAGTGTCAGACTAGACCCTTGTTTTATATGACTTTGATAACTTTTCTATCTTACAAATTTCCCTAAATTTAACTACTTATTACTTCATTCAACAAGAATTTGTTGAACATATACTGTAAGTTAGTCATCTGCAATTAATACCTGACTCACTCATCTGATCAGGTCTTTTAGACTCCCTCCCCTTTGCTTGTCCTGACTGATGACTTGCCCTCCAACCATGCCTAAACTCACTTATCCCTGGCCCTGTCTTTACCTGCTTCATGTAAAGTCTAATATAGGTCATACTACAGAAACTATTCACCAGGAAAGCATATTACTATACTTAAATATCCTAAATCTATGACAAAGAACATGGATGTCTTTGATAAGACACATCTGGATACTAAGTTTTACCTAAAATTCTAGGTAAAAAACGTAATTCTTTGGAGAATGGTTACTTCCAGTTTTAGTCATATCCCTTTAATATGAACTAAAGGTAAAGCACTTATGTTGGCTGGCCAGAGCAGGAAGACAGCTCTCAAAGCCACCATGTCAGATGTCCCAGAAGCATCAAGATGCCAACTAGTGAGCAAGCAGTGACGCAGATGCCACAGCTTAAAAATGCACTTCAGCCTTATGTAGAGAGCCAAGAAAACCTCATGAATAACCACAGCTGTTGCTCACAAAGAGGAGCAAGATGGATAGAGCAAAATTAACAACATGATGCAAATAAGGTTAACAGCAAGGCCTGGAAATTGTTTTAAAGCTCACTGGCAATTTAGCTACACCACTTCACTAGGCAAGGCTAATGAGCCTCACTCTGTGTTAAATTATGCTGACTAAGCTCATCTGAGGGACCGGACAATAAAGCACAATCCAAACACCATTATAAGAGGGCTGGTCACCACAGGTATGCTATTTCCAATGAAGAGAAAGTTACAAGGAAAGGAACCAAATTGTTTCTGGGAGAATTTCCCATTGTCACACCAGTCCTTCCCCATTTAAAAATCTCATCTTAAGCCTCCTCATCATCAGGAAGTCATTCCTGTTTACAACCCAATTTGGGGTCTATGTTAAACATAGTACTAAACCCTTAGCTTCTAACGTGCAAAGACTGTGTAACTTTGTTGACTATTATATTCCTAGTGCTTAATGTGTGTGTGGTGCTGATCCAGATGAAGAATATAAGTAAATACATAATGGTAATGCTGCCACATAATAACACTTAATAAATATTTAATGACTAAATATCTCCGAGGTTCAGTAAGTGAAGCAATCACTGGTTGGTTTGTTTATATAGACTTTGGATCTTTTACATCCCCTACTGAATTCTTTTACCCACTTGTTGACACCTGGAAACCAGCGACATTTTCCTCAGTGGCATATTTCATTTAATTATTTTATATGTATAGGAAAAAGTCAGATTATTTAATATTCATTGTGATTAGTGGAAACTGAGTCTATGGACCACATTTTTACATGTACTGTTGAAACATATAATTATGATCTGAACAGGTCCTACTTTCTCATATTGAAGATATATCTGAATAAGGGTCCAAATAATTTTAAATAGGCTGCTATAGCTATTGGGTAAATGCATAGCTTTGAAAATGAAGCTTCATTTGTACACATCAACCAAATACAAATTCTCTAACCTACTGTGAAAACATAAAAGTCAATTAAAACTCACTCATAACATAGTTTATATAATAGTAACAATGATACCAAAATCAAAAGATTCTTCAAAAACAGTAATGTTACAGTCACCACTCTGGTCTTCTATCATTATAAAAATAAAACTAAATTAAGCCTCCTCTATTGAGCTAAAAGCATGATGTCAAAACTAATAAACAAAAGCTCTAACCATCATGATTTCAGAACGAGAAATAAGATTTAAATGTTTTTACTTTAAGTAATGACAAACAGACGTCTTTTTTACCTGAGCATACCTAAGGAATTCCACATACATATTTGTAGGGCTTAAAGTAGTTTGTGGGTGAGGACATTATACATCATAAGCGGCATGTCTCAATTTCTTATTGGCACTGATTGGAAATAAAATTTTTTCATGAAAAAATTAAATCATTCTTGAACGTTCAAAGAAAATCATTTTTGAATGTTCAAAGAAACAAAATATTCAACAGCAAGTTTAATGATATTGTATTTATAAAATTCCAAGGGCCATAAATTTCAAACACAAGAAAAGTAACATTCTGAATTTTTATCTTTTGAATTCAGCTTTGAGAATGGTGCTAGAATTATCCAAAATATGTGAGCCTAGCTGTAATTCGAGCTTTAGAAAGAATATCTAAATAGCTTTTAATCTGTTTCTTGCATGATTTGTTTGCTTGGATAAACAAGATATGTACCTAAATTTGAATTTTCTGGAGAAAAAAAAGAAATTATTTCTTAATTTGTTTCTTAGTAAGGGCTTAACGGCAAATGTTTTATCTCCTGATTAATTAATTTCTTATTGTTAAATTCTTATTTGTAGGTGCACCCTGGGGAGTTGCGGTTATGTCAATTGCCTCTGAGGAGTGCAGGCACATACCTCTGGGTTCCAGTCCTAGGTCTAGCTGGGAACAACCAGTGTGAACAACTCGATAAAAATAAACTAAAAGTGCTTCTTCCTCCTCTTCTCCTGCCTGCTTGCCTACTTGCCTTCATTCCTATCTGCACCTTTCCTTTAAAATTTTTTGTAAATAATTTCAAGCAATTCTTTTTACAAAATTATTACTACAAAAATAAAATTATTTCAAAAAACACTCATATATCCTTTTCCCAGATTCAACTATTGCTAATTTTTCTCACTTTTCTCTTTCTAGGTTGATTAAAAAAATACTTAAAGGTAATTGCATTACACATTGCCCTTTAAATAATTCAGCATGTGTCACCTAAGAATAGGAATACCCTCTTACAAAACCACAAATTCTTGATGTTTAATTGAATTGGAATTTAATTGAATTTGAACATGAGACAGCTTACCATCAGTAGTTTCATCACCTCCAAAATGCTGTCTGTAGAAGAGCATCAGTTCAATGTTGTAGCATTTGTAGATTACCATGAGCAGTACAAGGAGGAGGAAGATTGCTCCCAGGCCTCCTGCAAGCTCAATTTTGTAGATTAAATCTGGAACAAACAGAATAAACAGGAAAAGGCAATTAAATCAGTAATACTTGGTATCATCCCATATTTATAGTTTGTAAGATAGACAATCCCTTCTTTTCTTGCTTCATGTAGTAAGTTTTGTTCTTAATATGTTTGCGTAAAACACATTTTTGTAAAATTAACTCTCTTTCAAAGATTTGAGCAATTATATTATTGAACGCGGTAAGTATGTCTGACAGGAATAATCACTCTTAATTTGTTTTAAAACATCTAGGACTCACATTTACAGTAAATACTCAACTTCATGACAGGTGGTTGGAAATTGACTTTAAGTGAAACATATAATGAAACAGATTTTATCACAGGCTAACTGATACAAACAAAAGTTCTTATGGAATATTTCTGGTGAAAAACTAAACAAACTTCTAAATAAAGACCCAAATACTTCTTGATATTAAATAATAATTCATATTTATTATTAATTCATTTCCAGTTATTATTCATGGCTTACTGTAGTTCAGATTTGAGGATGGACAGAGCTCATCCCAGCAGCTCAGGAAGCAAGGGAATATCCAACTACAGACAGAATGTCCTTCCATTACGGGACACACTCACATACTCACCCATACTCAGATTATGAGATTCTAGATATGCCCTGAACTTAATGTGTATATCTTTGGATATTGGAGGAAACCAAGCACCCACACAATCATGACATGGGGAGAGCATGCAAATTCTACAGATAGTATCCTGGACAGGAATTTAGTTTTTCCCCTCATCAACTTAATAAAGAAACTACATTGAATAAAACAAGATTATTCGAGGACCTGCTGGATACTTTTGTTTTAGGTGTATTTCATTAGAATTACCTTTTCTGGAATTGAGGACCAATATTTCACTGTTTCTGCTAAATTATTGTTATTGGCTAAATATATTACCATCCAGCCCTTCTCAGCCCATAAATCCTTTTATTCTATAGAAGAACAGCATCATAATATTATTCTCAGAATCAAGTAAAATCTAATGAACTTGTAGGATTTAACTGTTGGATTTAGCCACCGCAGAGAATAATCCAATAGGAAGTAATTTTAACTATAATATGTATCTGGGATAATATGTCCAGTGGGGCTAAAATAGAATGAGAAATCCAGGCTAATCACCTGGCCTATTTAGCCAATACCAGACTACCTGATTATAGCCTTAGACTGCTCCAGTCAGGCACCCCTATAACTCTGAGAGTTGGAATAATTAAATCAACACATAATGGAAGGAAATTAATGTATCCCAGTCTCAGGGTACAGAGACTTACCTGTAGCTTAATTTGTGATATTAATCAATCTAGGTTATATCATTAAAAATGAGTTGATATGGAATTTAGAGAAATGGGAAGTCAGAGTTGAATTTAGAATGCAAATTTAGCAATGTGCAGAATAGAAATGCTGAATCTGAAAATGTATTTTCACTATAGGATAGGGACATTCATTGGTTTCAACATACTATACATGAGACTGTCTAAAATATTAGCAAACTTCTCCTTAACCTAATTCTATAATTAAAAAGTGATTCTTTTACTATTAATTCAGCTTTCCATGGGCTAGAAGCTGATAAAGGGAGTGGCATTTTAGTTTGTGAATTTGGTGGCCATCAATTATGTTTCCCTGGATGGATCAATTTTGGCACAATATAAAAATCAAATTTTTAACCATGACAAACCACCACTCTCAAAGTCCCTGAGAATTCCCCTTGTCTCTATATAGACTTATTACTTAAAATAGTCAGGCTCAATATAGCAAGAATAAGACTAAATAATATAATAGATAAAAATTTCAACTGGTCTGCTACTTAGTCTCGAAGTAATCCATTATGACAAGACTGTTGGTCCAAATTTATAAATGCAGACTCTAAGACTCAGTTGTTTAATTCACTTACCCAAGGTCATACACATACAAAGTAGCCAAGATGAGACTTGAGCCCAGAATTTAAGGCTCTTTTTACTCTACCACAGCTTGATAAATTCTAGCCCAAAAAGTAAACAACACAAAGTCTTCTTTCTCCCTGTTCCTCCAAGAAACTATTGGTAATTCTTCTTAAGAACGTATGGATTGCAGAGATTTTTGGCTCCTATTGCCCTTCTAAATCCAACAAAAATTGCTAAACTACAAGTTACCAGACACAATGAAAGACCTGAGTGGACATCAGGCAAGTCTTTGGAGGGCACTGAAGTAGCTCTGACAGGGAGGTAGGAGGAGTTCATTGGAGTCTGGCATATGAAGAAAGGGTTTCATGAGGAAAGGAAAAATTTGGTGTTGGTAAGGAAGTGGAGTCAGAGAGGAGTTGGTGGTAGTTATAGACAGCATGGCCAATCAGGAGACTCACTGAGAAGAAATGTAAGAAACATAAACCAGTGTCACTCTTTTTGAGTAAGGAGAGAGGGAAGGAGGATGGAAAAAGGAAGGGAGTGGACCTGCTCTGAGAAACAAAATGTTAATAGGAACATTATGAGGGGACACATAATGATTGAGATTAGACAATGGGAATCTATCTTTGTCCCATTTGCTGCAAGAGGTGGTGATTTTGAAAATTAAGTCACAATATTTCAGTAAAAATTTTCTACCACACACAGTAATTCTGCCTTCTCTGTAGAAAGTGACTGCCCAGGAAGCACTGCCTGTCTCTATGTAGGTGGTAAAGCAGTCTTGCTTATGAGTCCTCTGTGGGGCTGCAATAGCAAAATCTTTGCTTGTTTTCTCACCAGCTTACATCCATTATGCATTTAAGACCCAATACTACATTGATGGAGCAATGTGGATTAATTTTTCCCTTACTTTGAAAATTGATTTCTCTTTGATCTTAGGGCGTTGATTAACTTGATTCAATAAGTTTTGTTAAATTTATTTTTTGCTATATTGATTTTATGTTGTCATTCTCCCTCTCTCTGTCTCTCTGTCTCTCTGTCAAATGGGTTTTTTTCCCATTAGTTCTATGTTATTTACAGAGCATAGTAGCAGAAACAATTTGTGCTCCCAAGTAGCCGACAGCTTTTTCAGTAGTAAATTTATGGAAGAAAAAACTGTGGTGTGAACAGCACCTTTGTGGTTTGGGGGTCCATTTTATAAAAACGTCTTTGAATGATATAACTTAATGATGGCTGTTTACATTGAAAACTGGACATATTCCCTGAGACTCAAACCGTGTCCTTAGATTCAGCTAGGTAGTCTCATTAAAATGAAAACTTGTATGTTATAATCAGAAGGCAGAATTGTCATCACCTAGATGACACCTGGTTTTTCTTTTGTCTTTTGTTTTCAACTGCCATTTTCCAACTCAGCAGGATATATATATATATATATATATATATATATATGTATATCTAGGGCGTTTTCTAACTGAGAAGGTGAAAGTCATTTGATTTGGACTGCATCTTGTATACATTTCACAAGGATTTCAGTAGCCAGAACAACTGACTTTTATAGGATTGTAACTTTTTTAAGTACCCAAAGTATAAGTACAGCTCTTTTTTAACCTTCTTAGTTTGAACTCAACGGTTTCTTCACTTTGAAAACAAAGATCACATATTATAGAATACGACACATAGCAGCTGAAGCTAAGGGACTGGAGAGAGGGAAGCTTGGAAATGTTTTCAGCTTCCCTATAAATTGGGA
>RJWH01009235.1:0-23956 GCA_004363575.1 Solenodon paradoxus | reverse complement strand
GCAGGACTGGGGTGTGGGTTGGGGTGCGGGCTGGGGTGCAGGGCTGCTGTGCAGGGCTGGGGTGCATGGCTGGGGTGCAGGGTAGAATGTAGAGATTCAGTGCAGGGTGGGGCACGGGGTGGGGTGCAGGGTTGGGGTGCAGGGTTGGGGTGCAGGGTAGAATGTAGAGATTCAGTGCAGGGTGGGGCACGGGGCAGGGTGCAGAGCTGGGTACAGGGTGCGGTGCCGGGTGGGGTCAGGGCACCTGTGAGACTGGCCACCGCGCCGTTCTGCGTCCGCCTGCAGTGGCGGAGCTGGGTGCTGCCCACACAGTCACACGGAGACCCCTGCCTGGAGGGGCCGTGCACACACAGCTTCACTGCAAACACGAACATGCAAGTTCCCCTCCAGCCACCCTCTGTGGTGTGGGGGCTGCAGCTGCCATCTGCGTGGCTGGTGGGGTGGGGGGGCTCCACGTTGTCACTGCATTTGGTCCCATGTTGTCTCTGGATTATTTTCAATGTCAAATGTCACTGAAGAAAAGGAAGTCCGCTCACCGCTCGGGGGCCAGCTGCCCACGACTCCGGTCGTATCTTGACACAGTTTTGAAAAGAGATCCCAAGTCCACAGAAATCACTAAATAAAACACCGAATGACCCCAGTTCTGACTTAAATAATGAAATGATTTCCTTGATTACTCAGGTGACATCTTCTTTCCTTGGGTGAAGCGTTCCATTAAGTAGATAATTGCAAGATTCAGTGTTTGCAGCATTTGCACAAGCCCTTACCTCCCCATTCTTCGTGACAGTCGTTAAAACCGGAAGCTTATGTGATAACGATCTTTCCCTTGCAGTCATCACCACAGTTATTACCTAAAACAATCTTCTAAATCAAGAAAATTATTTCCATAGATTTATATCTCTCATAGATAGAGCACAAACAAGAATAAGATACATTATATATGCACATTTTAATTAAGATTTTCCATTTCTCTATTAAAAGTATATGACATGTGTTCCTGATTTCCAAAACTATATGGGACATGAAAGTCGCATTTTACAGCAAAAGTGAGAAGGCGAGGGTGGCCCTGGAGAGGACTTACTCAGTAATGATGGCGATCACGTTTCCACCGCGAAGATCAACACTCCAGCTGATTCATAGTCAGACAGACTGGACCCGGCTATTCCGATCCGGGGCCAAGTCTGGTCCTGGGGGCACAGCTGGCTCGCTCCTCGCCCACTCTGTCCATAAAGCTTCATGGAGCACAGCTGTCTCCCTGTCGGCACGGGACCGTCACTGCTCTCTGCCACACGGCAGAGCTGAACACTTGCAACGCAGACCGTACAAACCTGCCAAACGGAAAACACCTCCTGTCTGGCCCGGTGTGGAGGAAATTCCCACCCCTGCTTTCAGGAGGACCATCCAGGGCACGAGGGAGCCAGCCGCCTGCCGGCAAAGAACACAGCGCCGCCTGGGCAGGGATGTCCCTGGGCCCCCAAATAGTTCGGAAGCGGGCAGGCCTCTGGGGGTGAACTGAGATGCCGAGAGGAGGCCTGCACGGCGTCACGACCCTGTGCTGGGCTCCCAGCCCCTTCGTCTTCCACCTGAGCCCTGCACTGTCGGTCCGAAAATCTAAGAGCAAACGACCCTGATGAAACGTGTGATCTGATTTTGTCAAGAGCAGAGTTAGGATTTTAATTTTCTTCTGCCGGCAAGCAGCTAGCTGCGCCGGACTTGCTCTGCTCTCAACACCCAGGCAGTGAGTTCATGGTGCTGAGAGGCCTGCTGGATTTTTACTCTTAACTAAGCAAGCAAGACGAAAACGTGAATCATTACATTCATGCGTTTCTAATGGCCTGTCTGGGCGGTGGTGTGTCCAGAGCTGGTGCCCGAGCTGAGCTCGAGCCAAGTTTGTGGAACCCACACAGCGCTGTCTCGACACCGGCATCTGATGGTGCTGGGCTTCTGCTGCCCTCAGGCTGGACTTGGAGCCCAGTGGCACGTCGGCCTCACACGGGCCTTCAGGGGACTTCCGCCACCCGTGCCCGCGTCGAACGAGGTGCCTGCCCCCGAGGGCACCGCCCGGGAGAGCAGGAGGGGGCACTGGCTCCCTCGCGCCTGCAAAGACTGCTTTCCGAGGGCCTTGGAAGGGAGGGGACGCCCATCCCGCCCCTCCACCATGCTGAGTCTTGTATTTCTGATGAAAGCCCTTTGCTCAGGCCAGTTAGGCCGGTGCCTGCTGCTGGCAGAATCGGAGGAGGCCTTTGCAAGCCTGCAGAGGACATCCCTTTGACACAGAAAATTAAAACCGACTCAGCCCGTAGGTGGCAGAGCTCAGGAATTCAAAACACTTGGCACTTACTAGAAAATACACTTCTTTGTCACAAACACCAGCCCAGGGCTCCTTCTCTGAATAGCGTCTCCTCTGACTCTATCAGCTACACTGCTTTCTGCTCTGGACTCTCCTCATCTCGGTCTCGCCCTTCAGGGAAATTTAAAATGAAACAAGCCTCACTTAGCAGTTTTAAAATCGAAATGTCTTAGGTGCCTCTGACAGAGAGGAAGCGCAAGATTAAAAACTGGAAAAAGTGAAAGAAGCATTTTGTGATGTTCACACTCAGAGACAAGAGAGCTAAGCATTTTACTAAGCATCTGTACACGTGATTTCTTAGCAGACAAGCACCTTTCAGGGTTCAACGTCCATACTGTGAAATGAATGTCCAGTGTTCCTGGGAAAGGCCTCACCCTGGTCGGGGATGTGTGCCAGCCTGGGCGGGCCACAGGAGGCGGGGGGCGTGGGGCGCTTCTGTGTCTGATCTGCACCGGATTCAGGCGCCTCTTTATGCGCATCAGAGGCACAAAGAGCGGAGAAGCCTGGGGACAGCAGCTGTGTCATCCGGAGGCAGGCGTCCCGGGTTCCACCAGTGAGGTCAGCAGAGCCTACTTGTGACAATCATTTTCGAGACGGGATGGAGGAAGGTCCCGAAGGCGTGTCTGCTTGCAGGTCCGCCGCTGCAGTGCTCGGCACTTAGGAAAACCATTTCCCCGCTAGGAGCCCACACGCGCTTCTAACGGGACGCGGAGGAGATCTCACCGACCGCTTTGGGAAAGCGTCAGGCTCTGAACTGCTATTACAGAATCAGAGAAGCAACGAGTCTCCTCTATCACATGACAAAAGTATGGTTGCAAATCAACATGCATGGGTGTGTGTTTGGAAATTGGTTCCCTTTTCCCTGACTTGATAGCACGCACAATAAAGGAAAAAGAATGAGCTATAGTTGAAGAAATATTTAAAATCATCATTAAAAATGCCTAGTTTGTGATTCCTTTGCAGTGTTTTATATTTATATGAATACTTAATAATATTTCTATTCTTTCCAGTGTATATGCTAAGTGAAATACCTGATGTTCACCTTGTCACTGTGTAAAGATGTTTTCAACAATTTTTTAAGTGTTAAAAAGGACCATTTTTTTTCTCTGAAATCCCTCATCTTTCTGTGACAACTAAAACAACTTCTTGGGTTTGACACTGGAAAAATTATTTCCAGTATTGTTTTGGCTTTTCTTTTTCTACCATTTGCCAGGGACGGCATTTTATGCCGCTTTTACAAATCCTGACCATGAATTTTAAGGTGCTGGGGGAAGCCTATAAGGTATTGCTTGTTAATCTATACAGACAAAAAGCCAGGTTTCCTACACATATTTCAAATATGAAAGGAAACGTGCACTGGTAGAGATAAGTGCTTCGATCAGGAAAGTTTTATTTCCTGATCTTCTGTTTTGCAGAACATTTTCACAGGTGTGGACGCATCTGGACGCTGGTCCAGAGGCCTCGGAATAGCCAGCTCGTTCTTCCTTTGTCCCAGGGCTGCGCTTTCAAGCCTCTGGGCTTTCTGTTCACTCTGCCATTTTTTAATTTAAAAAGCATCTGGTCTGTGGCTGGTGGGCACAGTTCGGACACATGAGGGATCTACCACACTCCCAGACCAGCGTTTCTGCTCTTCCCTGCAGGTAAGGGTGGTCCTGACCTCCGGGACCCCTCCCTCTGTGAGCCTGTATCCGCCTGTCCGGTCACCAAGCCACGTGGGCCCTGACCCCACAGACATGCTGGCCCAGCCCAGGTGGGCAGGAGAGGGCATGTGGGCGACCCAGGAGCCTGGCCCAGGGCAGCCATGACGCAGAATGGGCTCCTTGGCCGCTAGATGGCAGTGCGCCCCCCAAGATGCTGTTCCCAGAAGGGTGAGTCCAGATGCAGCCACCAGGGTCGGGGACCCCGGCACAGGGTCCTGTCCAACTCGAGTCCTCCTCCTCATTTGGCCTCAGTCTCCCTGCAAACCTCTGGGTTTTGTTCTTCTTGCAAATTCAAACCCGGAAGCCTTTATTTGAGTCCCTTAGAGTGTTTTACCAATGCAAACATTTTTGTGAGGGCTTCCTGTTTCAAACAATTTTGGTATCTCCTTCAAGTACAATGTGCTTCTGAAAAGTAATTGTTCAAATAAAATATTTTACTGAAAATAATTCGAAAAGCTTGTGCCATATTTTGTCATTTTTTTCCTCCTGAAAAATGGATTAGACACATGGGATCTATCAATATAAATGTGTATATATATATATATATATATATATATATATATGTATACATATATGTCACCTATTTATACATTTTTATTTCTATATCTTATGCATAATTTAAATAAATTTGCTAATATATTCTTGTGAACATCATAAAAATAATGACATTGATTTAAAGAAATCTAAAATGCTATACATTACATTAATAAAGGTGTGGGAATTTTTACTAGAAATTTTAGCAATCTTAGAAATTTAGCAATTAAAGGGATTTCAGTGTTCTACATTATTAAGGATGCACCTTTTGATGGCTTTTAAAAGAAGCTGTATCCATATTATTTTAGGGCTGCAAAAATCCAGTACTCATAAACAAACGGGAGCATGCAGTGCTGACATGCCTTACTGCCTGCAGGACACTGAGAAATGCAGCAATGCTATGGTTCTCTGCATTTCTAATAATATAAGAAATAAATTCTGCATGGTGAATAAAATTATAAATACTGGACTGTGCACAATTTTGCTTTATACAGAATATAAAGTTGTCAATTTACCATGAATCTTCTCCAAGGAGCTAAAAGCTTTTATTATGCACCAGGCCTATTAAACTTACCCTTTTTCATGCGTCAAGCTGCCCCAGCTTCACAAAAACGTTTTGAACTGAAAACCATTGATTGAATGGCCTACTGACTAATTGGCCCTATTGGAGTTTTTGATTTGAACAATCATATATTTGGAGCTATCATTATGGCTCAAAAACATCAATCGCATGATATATATGTTATCTTCAATTATTTATTTACAATTATAATATAGCCTCCTGGGTCTTCCTCTGTGTAGCCATGAAAAATGCATGCCGGATCCTCGTAAGCCGAAACGCTGACCCCAAGAGCGCGTTCCCGGTGACCGTCCCTCACCGCCGTGCTTGTCCCGGCCCAGCTCTCCCCAGCTGTGCGGCGGGGCGAGCGGACGTGCTCGTGCGGTACCCACGTGGGCAGGTAGACACGTGTGCACCTGTCTGGTGACGTGTGCATTGGAATTGAAGTCAAGTGACTGTTTTATTTTTTACTCCTTTATTTTATATGTAATACACACGTGCACACACACACGTGTCCAGGGGGCCACCAACCTGAAATCCAAATCCAAATTAAAATAAAAAAGAGCAGGAAACGTGCTTCTCTGGCCTCTGTTAGAAAGTGTCAGTAGGGCTTTTCTGCCCTGCAAACCAACGCCACGCCGAGGCGAGTACGCCTCGTTTAAATGATAGTGCGCATTTAGGACTGTCGCAGCTTTGCTCCGACGTCGGGGGGACACTCCGCTGGGCTTACCCACCAGCAGCTGCTTGTCCGGCGTGGCAGACGGGCTCTGGGGGCAGACACCACGCACTTGAGTTCTCGCCGCCTCCCTGCGGCTCCGTGGGGCCCCGGGGCCTCTGGGTTCCAGGCTGTGCAGACGCAGACTTAGAGGCTCAGAAGACGGACTGTCGACCTCCGCTCTGGTCTCGAGGAAGCGCTGAGGCCCTTCAGGCTCTCACGGGCGCAGGGCGAGCACAGGCCGCGGGCCTGGGTCCGGAGGGGATGAGGTGAGGCCTCTACCCTGCACGGGGTCCAGGGGCGTTTTGTGACGCCCATGGCAGCACCGACATGCCGGTGACGAGCGCAGACAGTGTGACCATGCTGGGTGCACGCGCCACTCCCTTGGCACGGGGCCAGCCACACACGTGTGCACACGCACTGGCGGCGGAGCTGAGACTCGGGGCAGGCCTGGCACCCTTCGTCCCCAGCCCCGCGTCCAGGCCCAGGTCTCAGGCCCAGAGAAGGAGGGTGAGGCTGGCCCGGGGGCTGGGCGGTGCTCCTCTGGCTCGGGGGCGGGGAGGCACGGCGCCACCCGATGGCAACACGCGCCAACGCAGGCTGCGCCGCTGAATACTCTCCCCTTTCTGACGACTCTCATTGGGAGCAGCGGGGAACGGAAGCCGCCCCGGCACAGCGGAGCCTCCCGGCTCGCCCGCCCCCACCGCGCGAGGACCCTGACTGCTCAGTCCCCGGGATAGCAGCGCCACCCACCCTGTGGTGCCCGAGCCCCAGGAGAGACAGGCCGCGCCGTGTGTCCCACCCGGCCACGACCGCGGTGCTGCCCGTGGCCCGCAGACACGCGTGTGTTGATGGGCTCATGACGTGGACACGGGAGCGGAGAGAGTTCACAGCGCTGGGGGGTCGGCAGTGTGTCCACCGGAGCAGATCCAGGAGCGGGTGCGCCACGCCCGTGCCCCTCTGTGCGGGGCGCACAGGAAGTGTGCTGGACAAGCGCGTGTGTGCAGAATGACACACACCAACGATCTGTGCGAATGCACCCGAGGGCTCTCTGCATGGTCCGGTGTAGACACGTGCACTCGTAGCTGTAATGCTTGTGCTGCTGGACGCATGGGTCACGCGCACAGGGACACACACAGACACCCCGATCTACTTACATATTCCAGCAGAGTGCGTGCATGTGTGTTCACGCACGCGTGCCTCCAGGGAGGCTAATCTGAAGCGTGGGCACCGCACGTTTGCGGACATCTGCCCAACACACGCGACGGACAGCGTCGCCTCCTGCTGCGCCGGGAGGATGCGAGTCCGAGCACAGCTTCTCCCGCCAGCAGACGTCTCGCCGCGGCTGCTCTCCATATTGAACACGGCTCCCGGAGACTGGCATTTTGCTCTTAGCTGAATTCAAGTGGACTTCATCTGGTATTGAAAAACAATAGCCCTCATTTGCCAAACCTGTCAATTTTGCTTCTGAGATTTCCCAGCTTCAGACACACGTCCTGCCCCCGCCCCGGCCTCTGCCGCTTGTTCCGGGGGTGCAGACACAGCTTCCCTCTCTTCTGCCTCTGCCCTGCGCCCCGTGGCAGCCGCAGTCCCGTCGCTGCTGGCCTGCAGCCACTCTCCGGCTCCCAGCCGGACGCCTGAGGGCCGCTCACCCCAGCCTCAGAGCTGCGTCGTGAAGCAAGGCCGGTGTCAAGCGTGTGACCAAGAGACACATCCCAGAACGGTGCACGGTGCAGTCACTCCATTTTAAATGCTCCTCCGTCTGAGGCACCCTCACTGATTCCACTGCGCTATATCTGCTTTAATTTGATGGATTAATGCCATTTTTCAGTTCCTGATTTATGAGAAACCAAACCTTAATTGCAAAGTGTCGCGTGATCTCAGACCTGCAGGCCATCCCTGGAGACTGGAGAAGACGTCTGCGGCTGCTTAGGGGACTGGAAGGCGGGAGGGGTTAATCCCGCAGCCTCGCTGGAGAGGAGACGCGACACCAAGAAAGATAATAGTTAGACAGTGAAACCTCATCATATAATTACTGCATCTAATGTTTCCCTGCGTATAATGCTCAAGTTCAGAAATCTCAGTCAGGGGCCCATAAAACAATTCTTGCGTTTTATGTTTTTCTGCTTATGCTGTTTTATTTCACTCTTTTGGAAAAAAATGTAAAAATAATTTACTGAAGTAATAATTAGCGCTTATAAAGCACTTTGCGCCCGCCGACAATGAGTCCGCTTCTGGAAGGTGGAGACTGTTCTCTGAGCGGAGCAGGGGAGCCGGGTGGGGGTGCATTTCTGCAGGGGAGGCTCCTGGGGGCTGGGGGCCCGGCAGTGCGGTGAGTCAGCTCTGGAAGCGCCGGCGGCCTGCGTGGGGGCCGGGTCAGTGGCTCACGCTGCCTGCCTGCGTGAGCCGGCGTGTCCCGTGCACTCACGCGTCTGCGGTGACCAGTGACTGTGCATCTGTACGCAGGGTGTGCCCGTGAGCCCACGCGTACGCGCTCTGTGTGGACCGGGGATTACCTCCTCGCCGCCCTTCCCTCTCGAGCTCCGACCTTCGCTGCCTGTCCACACTGCGGCCACGTGGACACGCACAGCACGCAGGGGCCGCTTCCTCCGGGAGACTCACTCCCGGCACCGGCACCCGCACTGCCGGCTGCAGCCCCCGCGGGACGCGGCGGCCGACCTCCGTTCCAGTCCACGTCTGGAGCAAATCGTGCTCGCGCTGGCGGTGGCTTCTGCACTTTTTGCGTCCGCTTCTCTCTGCAGTGCCCGCGGAGGGCGTCCAGCCCAGCGGGCTGGCCCCGGAGCTGGCTGCTTGCTGGGCGGGAAGGTGGGACGCTCACTGAGTCCTATCAGTGGCCGCAGAAACCCTGTCAGAGCCGCCCCCGGGGGAGCCGTCTGCCTCACTGGGCTCCTGGCCCAGAACAGTGGCCGGGCCGGGCCTGCGGGCTCTGCCGCGCGCATGTCAGGGCCACAGCTGCTCTCACATCGGCGCTGAGGCCCTCACGCCTGCTCACGTGGGAGGCAGCTTCGTGGTGCAGAGCGGCTCTCGTCCTCAGGCCCCTTGTCTGGTGCCCGGGCTGTGAACCCTGGGAGGCCAGCGCCCCCGGAGACATGGGTGAATCCACCGAGGTCGATGGGGATGGGGGCCTTTGCCTGGGGGTCAAGGCAGCCTCCCACCTGCCCCCGGGTTTTATGTGAACGTCACCCACACAAAAAACGAGGCGTTTGCTTTTAAACTCATCTTTCTCTTGCTGAGAGCTCAGGAAATCGCGTCTAGGCCCACGCAGCGTGGGTTTGGACCCGGGCGCCCTGCCATCCCTGGAGGTGAGCCGGGTCCTGCGGGCAGGTGCTTCGGGTCCGACCGTGGGTCCACGTGGGGCCAATGGGACGGAGCTGGGGCACGTGTGGCAGCGGCCCGGGGGCAGGCGTCCTTGGGGGGCTGTGACATGCAGTGGGGGACACCGAACGGGATTCAGCCCCAGGTCCGCGCCAACACCGGGCTCTGAGAATTGGTTAGTGACAGAGGGGAAAGTCTGCCATGTCTCTGCAAGTCCTTGTCCTTTATTCGGTGCCCGAGGTGACCCGCAGATGCAGGATCACCTTGAGGCGCCCAGACCAGGGCGCCCCAGGCCGTGCACCGCAGCTTGCAGAGACACCACAGCCTTCGGCCCCTGGAGAGGGACAGCTCCAGGGACAGACGCTCCCGGCGGGGGCGGTTTGCTTTCCCTTCCATCTAACGATGACAGGACTGAAAGTCTCTGCCCGTTCCTGGAGCCCTTGAGATGCTGAGGGGCAGCTGGGGGTGCGGGCGGCCCCCCGGCTGTGTGCTGGGCATGAGCCGGCACCTCCCTGTCGGCTGGGAACCCGGGGGGCTCCGTGACAGCCCGCACCTCGGGGTCACACAGCCATTTCCCTCCGCGTAATGACGCCGAGTGACCCGGCCTCTTGTAAAGTGAAATAGAAATCTGCAGCGAGCCGGTGCTCTGCTATTAAAATGATTTTTCTGTGCGGTGGGGCACTGGAGTCCGACCATTTGTGAATTGCAATTAAATCGGAAGCCGGAAGCACTTTTGCAATTAAAACTGGCATTTTAAAAAAAAAAAAATTCTACACCAATCTAGATAATTAGATAGGAACTAAAATGCCCATTTATTACGCATATGGACATGTATGAGGAAATAATTTGAAATTTATTATTCAAGATAATTCTCTTTGTAATGAGGAATATGCTAAATGCTATGGCAAAACAAATTGTTTTCATATTCCATGTGATGGGAGCCGCTCCGGAGAATCGTAATAGATGTTTAGTCAGTGTTGCCCGTCTGCTCTGCCTCCACCACACCCCCGCGTTCGCCGTGGAGGTGGAGGCGCCCAGCTGACGGAATCCTCACAACGCCGGCCCACCTACTGGGGGCACCAGTCACGTGGGGACTTCCTTCTGCTCCTCACGCAGCTGCCTTTCCCCGCGCGCAGCCGCCCTCGACTCAGCCAGGCCAGAGTGCAGGCCCGAGCGCTGTCCCGACTGCAGGACGAGGCTTGAAAGCTCGCTCTCCGGGCCGTTCCGTAGTGCCTGGCGGGACAGACGGGTCCCGCGGGCCCCGCGCCCCCCGGCGACGAGTCTAAGGGTCCAGTTTCCCGAGTCACAGGTTCTGACATAGAATCTAGACCGTCCAAAGGGAGCTCTCTGCACCCAGCGCGCCCGCCCTGCTGACCGCGGGTCCACGCGGGTCCGTGGAACGTCAGGAGCTTGGTCTCCAGGCTTCAGAAAGCTGCCGAGACGCCAAGACACCACAGCTGAGCCCCTGGGGACAGACACACCGACAGCCACGTGACACCGCCGCCAGCTTCCCCGGGAAGCAAGATCGTCGTGCCCAGCCGACCGGAGCATTCGCGTCCTAACGCTGCTCTTGCTGTGTCTTCTCGGGGCAGGGCGCGGTCTTTGCCCCTGCCTGTCGCTTCCTCGTGTTAGGGGTGAGGCTGACCTGCGACCCCGAAGCTGGGTGCACCCACGGGTGAGTCTGCCGGGCGCCAACTCGCTGAGGCCGCGTCCACGTGGGACCCCGGGGAAGAGGCCACGTCCATGTGGGACACGGGTGAAGCATGCCCCTCGTGCATGGGCTCTCATCAGTTTTGCACATTTTCCACGGAGGGAAAATGGTCACAGATGGGCGCTCCCAGTGAGCCCCCGCTCAGCCACCCCACCCGTGAGCTTGCAGCTCACTGAGCAGGGCGGTGGGAGGGCTCGGCCGGGGGCCCAGCCGGACTTGGTGCTGCAAACAAAACAAAGGAGGGGCTGGGCCGGGGTGACACGACAACTCAGGACCGACCGCAGCCCATCAACCTGCCCCACCGGAGGCGCTGCTGGAATAAAGTTCAGACTCCAAACACCACTGTGGGCTCAGCACTCAGGTCCCGCCGGCGGAAACCTCTGCTCTGCGGTCGGGACTCGCGCTCAGGCTGCGAGGAGCAGCGCTTCGCCAGCCGGGAGTGTGGGTGCAGAAGGGCATTTTTTCACCCAGTTATCTTATCTTGCTCTGAATTTACAGAATTAGAAATACACAGCCTAATGGCAGCACAGTAATCCCGATTTACCGAATCTGTGCATTAACGCTGAAACAGATGGCTGCCTCCCAGGTCCAGCCCTTCATTTCCACTCGCGCTGCCACCGAGACTTCCCCAGCTTGATGCTTTATCAGAATCTTTTAATGGAGATAAAATTTGCCGGCTACGGAATTTACTCAATTAAAGTGAGTAAGTCAGTGCTGGCGGTCTGTTCCGAGCCACGCGTCACCTCCTCCGCGGCACGTCGCCCCCCACGCATCCCCGCGCCCGGCGTCGCCCGCCCACAGCCGCTGCTCTGCTCCCGCGCCCGTGACGCGCGCCGCGGACACTGCTGCCCACGTGCCGCACAGGCGCCTGCGGGCGGGCCAGCACGGCCTGCTCTCCTGCATGCCTGCCGGCCGCCCACTCCTGTCCCTTTCAGGACCTGTGCGTCCCCATCCTACCCAGAAGCCAGCTCAGTCCTTGCCTTTACTTGCGGGGGTGTCTGGGACGTGGTCACTATCATGAGCCCTCTGCCCCTCACTGTCCCGTTCCGGCATGGGGTCCGTCCCCTCTGAAAGCACCAGGGGAGAGCTTGCCCGGCCTGTGAGCGTTCTCAGAACTCCGCACTTTCACAGAGACCCACGGGCTGGATGCTCCAACCTGTCCTCCCAGAAGAGTAGGCCTCTCCATAATGCATCCTCGTCCAGACAGCCCTGCAGACACATCATCTCCGTGGTGGGCTGGGAGGCAGAGGAGGGAACAGCTCTCCCAACGGGGACACAGACCGAGAGAGCAGGCCTTGTGATGCTTCAGGGCGTCCCCAGCGGGCAGCTGGCAACATGAGCTGACACGAGGCCGTCTCTCGTGGGGAAAGGGAATGACAGGGACGGAGGCCTGTCTGTGCCGCCGAGGCTCCGCTCTGCGCTGTGGACACCAGCGCATGTTGCTGCGTGGTGCTCGTCAAATTTCTATCGATACTAACGCACTGATATCAGTAATAATCTGTCCCCCAGGGGATCGGCGCTCCCCGGCCGTGGCGCCTTCCGCTCCCGAGCTGAGGGCGTGGGTGTCAATAACGCAGTTGCTGCTCTCAGGCTGCTGACAGCTATTAAAAATGACCTTGATGCAATTCCATGCCTATCAAAACAAAGGCTGTGTGCTCAGGGTCATGAACCGGGAGTGAGGAAGCGCCCGGTGCCCCGGGTGACTGGCTTCGCCGGCCTGCTGCCCACACCGTGTCCGAGGAGAAGCCTGCGCTCCAAGGGCGTCACTGAGCTGTCCCGGACCCTGCTGTGGTTTGCAAACAGCTGTCGCCGCACATCACCTGGGCAGTGAGTGTGACGACCCAGAGCCTACGCTGAGCTGGGCGCGTGGACACCGCTGCCCTTCAACACAGCGGCGAGGAGCAGAGTGGGCCTCCAGCTGAGTCCCGACACGGACACTGACCATCTGGGGCCGCGGGTGCCGGGCCGCCGTGTCCCCGCGTCCTGATGGGCGGCCGGGCCTGCGGGAGCTGACCGGGCCCAAGGAGAGAGGTTCTTGCTGGACGGAGCTCCCGGGCCTCTCAGTCAGCTCCGCATTGAGCTACGTCACCTCTTCCTGCTCCGAGGGCCGGAGAGGTCACCGCAAAGTCTTCCTGAGTTTTCCGCACTGTCATCAAGCAGTCGGGTGCTTGGTGCACGTTTCCAGCTGATAACAAGAACGGCAGAGAAAATCCAGAATAGTGTCCGACAAGGGTGGTTGGGCTGAAAACAGAAGGCGAGTAAGCAAAACAGAGGCAGCTGTCGGGAGCGCATCCCCCCACGTCCAGCCGCCAAGTGTAGATGCCGAGGCCTGGCCAGCTCTCCCCTCTCCTCTGGACGACTGTCTGTCCGTGCAGAGTGGACGTTTCCCGGGCCCTGCAGGCTTGATGGAGGCGTGATGAGTCCCTCTGATGGGTTCACAGGTGTAGTCTCGCCCGATCAATTCTGATATTTAAGAACCGTCTGCTAATGAGGTTTATGGATTCCTTATAATCCCGCAAAGATATGCACGGGGTTAAAGTGAGGACAGTAACGACTGTGTGACCTTTGCTTCAGTGGCTAAAAATCAGTCAGTGTATCTACATGCATGTATACGTGTGCATGCGTATATACTATAATAAATGGGGTGTATGACATCATTCATTAGTAAAATAATTCACACATGCATAAATGGTAACATTTGAAAGCACAGACTGAATTATGCATTCGTGTATCTAATCTCAGTGATTCCGTCACCTGGCACGGCGCGCGGGGAAGGCACACGGGATCATTCAGTGCACTGTCCACGCTGAGCTGAGCCTGCCTGGGGTCCTGGCGGCGACAATCCAGGGCCGTCAGCCAGGCTCTGCTCCTGCAGACCGAGAAGCCCGTCTGCGCCCCCAGCCCGCCCCGGCCCACACCTCACTCAGCACCCTCCCTCTGACCCCGGGTCCCCAGGGGCTGCTGTGCCGGGCTGGGCACCTCTGGACAAGCAGCGGGGACACAGAGCTGCCCCCTGAGGTGTCCCTGCATCAATGGGCTACTTGGTCCAGCGATCACGCTGTCATGTGCTCAGCTGTGAGGTTTAGGGCACCATGTCCCCAATCCTCAGTGGACAGAGGGCTGCTGAGACACACGGACTTGTGCTCCGTGCCCGACAGCGCCCGTGGCTGCAGCGCACGCTCCCAGCAAGCACTTCCACTGAGGACCGGCCAGAGGACTTTAAAGATTCTGTCTGCTCCCAGGGAGAGAACAGGAGCCCCGTCTTTGTTTTTGAGGCTCTTACTCCAGTTTCTGGCACAGCGGGTGGTGACCACGCACCTGATGGGAAAGCTAAGCTCCGGGATCACGGCTTGGCTCCTCCCAGCCCTGCTCTCAGAAGTCACTGTCGCAGCTTGAGAATTCCTGGGAATTCTTCCGTAAATCCCTAATGCCGAAGAGTGGCCAGTGCAGTGGGTGTCCGAGAAGTTTCAGGCCAGGATGTCAGCATCCTGAGACCTCCGTCCTCACCTGCACGCCCACGGCAGCAGCCACGAGCACCATCCACGCCCCAGGTGCCCCGTGGGCGCCATGCAAGTCGGCGTCGGGAGCCCAGGTGTCTCTGGGTGCAGAGTGGCCCCAGGAGGCGTCTCGCCCAGCCCTTTCCTGGTGTGAGGCCCACAGGCTGGGTCCTGCTGTGTAAGCTTCAATGGCCTGGGAGCTGATTCCAGCCCCCCGCGGACAGGGCGCCCTGGGAAAGCACGTCCCAGGCAACCACCCGCAGATGGGGAGTCTCGTGCAGGTGGAGAAGTTCTGGCTGCTGGAGCAGCTCGTGTGGACGCTGGAGAACGCACAGGGGTGACTGAAACTGCATCACCCATCACCCGAGCTCAGGCCAGAGAGCCCTTCCGAGCCCGTGGGTCCTCCTGCCAGAAACGGAGAGCGTGGGGAGGAGCATCAGCTTCCCCGGCTGTGCAGATGTTGACGGGTTCTCTCTTGTCCCATCCAGAGTCCTGAGTCCTGAGCCACAGGACGAGGAGGGAAGAGGTTGGAGGAGGGCAGACAGAATGGGTGGAGAGCTTTAGAGGGAAGTGACCCTGCTGTCTGCGTTTTGAACCCATCGACAGCCACCCTCATCCCTGGAGGCACCTTGCCCAAGGGTTCCCCCGTTTCCCCAAAGGCCACCACGGGCTTCTCTCCCCACACGCCCCACGGCAGCCCGTGCTCCTGATACAGGAAGGGGCTGGGCGGCTGGCCCTGCACGTGTGCAGAAGGCTGCACCACATCTGCAGGCCGGGGAGACCACAGACTTGAACGTCAGCATCGGCCGTGGGGAAAGGGACTGCCAGCACTCGGGCCAGGCACCGCGAGCTCCAGAGGAAGCACAGAAATGGGGGATTCTGCCGTGAGAAAGAACAGGACGGGCAAGCAGGTGGCCCTGGAAGGCGGTGCAAGCTCAGACTCCCTGACAAGGTTGACGGAGGGTGTCCCCCGTGACGGCGGTTAGCAAAGATGGGTGGAAGTTACTGCTGTCCAAATTCAAAGACGGCAACACCAGACTCTGAGGGGCAGGAAAAATCAAGGAAAGTGGGCAGCACGCAGGATTACAACAATATTCCAGCAACCAGCCCCGAGCTACGGAGGTCTGCGATCAACCAGAAAAAGATTCAAAATCTCCATTTAAGAGCGCTCACGGAGTCGCAAGAAAACACCTAAGGACCATGCAATGAAATCAGGAAAACAAAAAACAAAATGTTAACACATTGATGGAAAACCGAGAGAGCAGAAACTCCGGCGAGAAAGAACATAATGCATGAAATAGAAATGCAGCAGAAAACATGGACATCGTGGCAGAACAAGTGAGAGAAAGAGCCCATGAACTGGAAGCCTCGATCTTTGAAAACAATCGTTCAGAGAGAACAAAGAATAAGGAGTGAGAAAGAGGTTAAAAAGCTTACATTATCCATTAGTTTCCATCAGAATAAATCACCTGAGAATTATTTGAATCTCAAAAGAGAGAGGAAAAGGAGGAATAAAAAGATTATTTAGAAAAATAAAGACAAGGACTCTGGAAGGAGATGTGAAGGCATTAAACCATGAGGTTCACATGTCACAAAAGATATAGTTCAAAACGCTCCTCATCAAGAGCAATGAAAACTGCCCAGCACCAAAGGCACAGACATCATCTGAAAAGCAATGACATGCAGCACGAACGTTACAAGCAAACATGAATAAGCTGAAATACAGCAAAAGTAAAAGCTTCTTCACAGCAAGAAATAATGAACAAAATCTAAACGCAACTTACAGAATAAGAGACATTTTTCCCGAGAAGACGGTCCGACCGACAGCAGGTGCATGAAAAGCTGCTCGACATGCCGACCATCAGGGAGCACAGGGGAAACTCGGAAACGGGTCGTCACCCGGGGAGTGGCTGTTAGCAAAACCAGGGGCAGACGGTAACAGGTTTGGGGGCCTGCAGAGAAGAGGGCCCTCTCACCTGGTGCAGTCGCTCTGGAGAACAGCAGGAGAGTCTTCAGAAAGGCAACTACCCAAGCATGTGGTGCAATGGTTCCTCTCCAGGTACGTGTCCAAAGAAAATGAAATCACTCCTGGAAACGTATCTGCAGGATCCCCGGTCTAGGAACCAACACACTCTCCTTCTTTAGACAAGTCTGTTCAAGACAAGCTCTCCTTTCTGACTCCGCCTCCCTCCAGCGGCTCCAACCTGCCTTCTGCCTCTAGAACTTTCTAGCGTCTCCAACCTCAGCCTCGCCAGGCAGCCCTCTCGGCTGAGGTGCCCTCTTCCCCAGACACTACCCGGCATCCACGAGGGTGGCCCCGCCGTCTTTCCGCCTCCCACCCGCCTCCCTGTCCTCGAACTCCACTCTGGAGGCCCCGGAGTCGGTCTTCACACTCTTCCCCTCCGAGCCCATCTTTCCTCCCCTCCTGCACTAGCAACGCGCTTGTGATTTCAAACCCTCGTCTCCGCCACTGCTCTGAGCTCCAGAATCACGCGCCCCGCAGCCCTGTGCCACGTCGGTCCACGTCCGCAGCAATCGTGACACCTGCCGAGTGCTCCTCCCCTTTCGGACGATCCTCCACGACACACGCCCACCTGAAGTTTTCATACCTTCACGATGGCACCTCCGGGCACCACGTCTCTCCAAGAGCTGTTTTCAAGTCTCCCTCCATCCACAGCGACACCACTACGAATCCTCTCAGCTCTGTCTTGAAAGTACTCCCCCATGTCCCCGTCCCCAGCCCCGTCTGCAGCCCGGGGCTCAACGGACACCCCCGCATCCAGGCGCTGACCCACGTGGCAGCGGCGCCCACAGGGTTTGGGGACTGGGGGACAGTGCCTTTCCCAACGGCACCAGCCCCACCCCGCGCCCCCTCGTCTGCCTCAGGCGCAGCTGTCCTGTCCCCTTCTTGTGACTCGGGACCTGCTCCAATGCCATCTCCTCTGGGAGGACCGTCCAGCATGGAGTCTGACCGCTGAGGGCTGCCTCTGTTTACCTGCTCCTTCCTGTCACACACGGCCCCCGGTCTGACACTATTCTGCAGTTTTTCGTCCCACAGGAATGGAAGCCGCACTAGGCAGTGCACACAGACAAGCTGTCACAGCAGCCACCGGTGCCGCCAAGCAGGCGTACTTGGGGCTCACACCCCGTGCCCACCAGCCCGGTCCTGAGGAGCGCAGACCCCTGGCGAACCCTCTGCCTGCTGCCGGCTGCCGTCAGACACCGAGAGATGCCACTGGCCGGCTTGACCCGGTTACGGCACGTTTCCATCTTCCAGACTTTGTGTGGGGAGTGTGTCCTGCAGCAAAAATAGAGCAGAACAAAATACTGAATACACGGTTCAATCCCCCAAATGTCTTAGCGTCTCTCTTCGCGCTGGGTCCTACAGTGGTCTGCTCCCATTTCCACCCTCAGCACCAGCCTTGACCGAGTGCCGGCTGCCCGCGACCGTGGACTTCAGCTCAGCCGGCTCCCAGACCCTGAGCACATGGCTCCAACCTGCAAGCGCATCTGATGGAAATAGCAGGCCTCTGGCCATGGGACATAGATGCTGAGCAAAAATGTCTCACTCTGCTTACCTGTGGGAAATTTAAATTTAAAATGATGCTACTCTCATGCTAAAAGAGGCCAGAATTTCACGAGAGTTCACTTTATGGAAGACACACCTAGTCCCTCTGACCTTGGAGCAAAGGACGAGCAGACATCAGTAGGTAAGAGCTGCTCGTGGTGGACGGGGCACACAGGCGGACTTCTGGATGGAAGCCCTGCTTGGCTACGTGACCCCCGGGGAGGGGACTCAGTGTCCCCTGACCTGCAGCAGCTCACCGAAAGGGCCCTCCCCGAGGACAGCACCAGTGTCACACCTGTGTGCTCCTGACACCACGCGAGCAGCTCCTCAAGGCCGGGCCACCAGCAGAGAAGAGGGTCTCCCGAGGGAAACAGGAGACGAATCAAATGTGAACACGGAGGAGCAGACACGAGGTGGCCTTTCCGCTGGCGATTTCCGCCTTGCTCACGCTGCATCGCCCTACAGTGCGGTGGGTGTTGGGTCCCCTTTCAGGTGTCAGGGGAGACCCCTCGGTGAGAGTGCTGGTGGCGGCCAGAAACTCGAACGCTCTTGAGACTAAAAGTAAAGTGCATTGGGATATTAAATTCACTGTTTCTTTAGGTATTGCCTTTATACTAAAGACTACATTTACTTAAATGCATTCAGTAATTTCACCTCATCTTATGTGTTCTAGATAAATAACATGTTTGACAAAGTTGACATTTAGGACCTTTTCTCCTTAGAAACAATGTATCCACGCTCACACACATGCACATACATATAGTCATTTTTCAGAATGTCAATTATGTTTCTGGAACGAGATGGCATATATTAAAAATTCCAATCCATTTGTCAAATATTATTCACCAGCAAAGAAAGAGAAGGGGATACTTAGCAAAATGATTGAATGCACGCTTTCCAAGCTTGTGACTGAACGGCGGGGTCTCTCGGCGGAGGCTGCTTTTCTGAACTGGCCTGCACGTCAAGTGGGTGATGAAAGCGCGGGGCGGGTCACGCCCGGATCCACCCGCCGCCCTTCTGCACCTGCCGGCGCCTCTCGAGTGAACGGAACGCCCGTCTCGGTGTGATTGATAGAGTCCCGCGGGTGGCTGATCCTGGCGGCCACACCCCGGAGCCGACGCCCTCGCTGCGCAGCAAAACGGGGACAGCCATTTGCATCTTGCACTTTGGGGAACGGTTTCTCCCGTGCCCCGCCGCGGGAACGGACACGGGGCACGGTTCACGTGCCCGCACGCACGGACGCGCACGCACGCAGACGCACGTGCATGCATCACGCACACGCACAGCCGCACACATACATACGCACAGACGCGTACACACACAGACGCACGGACGCACGTGCACATCCACACACGCAGAGACGCACACTTACACACGCACAGGCATACGCATTTGCACACACACTCGCGTGCACAGCCGCACACGCACTGAGACGCACACACACAAGAGACGCACGTGCACGCATGACGCACAGATGCACATGCACAGCTGCACGCATACACACTCACAGGCACGCGCACGCACAGACGCGCACGCACAGACGCGCACGCCCCGGGCACCTGTGAGTGGTGCCCCGGGCCCCTGTGAGTGGTGCCCTGGACACACAGCCTCCGTCTCCCTCCGCCCCAGGCCAGGCAGCCGGTGGCCCCCGCACGTCTCAGGTCCCTGTGTCGTCTCATCCACTGTGCACGGAACCGTGTCCGAATGGGCGGCAGTGTCCCTGCAGACGACTGCGCCTCCGGGGCGCGTGGGCTCCCGTCGCCTTCCTCTGTGAAGCTCCCACGACCGTCTGCCTCCGCCCGCGGGAGGCGCCTCCTCGCCCCGGGGCCTCAGTGCCGAGCCCAGGCCGCCCCTTCCCGCCCAGCCCCAGGCATGGCTTCGGGCTCCCAAGCCAGCCGTGGGCGCCGAGGTGGGTGTTAGGGGAGCCGGGCCGGGCCAGGCCAGGGCTCTCGGACAGGTAAACCAATCGCGAATTGATTAGAGTGAATTTAATTAGTCACCACATGAGGGAGGGGGGAAGGGGCAGGGGGAGGGAGGAGGAGGAAGGGAAGAAGAGGGGGAGGGAGGAGGGACTGGACGGAGGGGAGGAGGGAGAAGAGAGAAGGAGGGCGAGGGCGGTGGGGACAGAAATGGGAGCAGAAAAGGGAAGGAGGGAAGTGTGCGCAGCCACTGACATCACCCTGCGAGGCGGGCAGTCAGGGAGACCCCTGCAGGGTGAGAGCGGCACTGAGGTCTTCACGGCGGCCTGGTGGCTAGTGGTTAAGGCGCCGGTCGGGGCTGCGGCACCCGAGGACCCGTTCACACCCAGGCGGGGAGCAACCCGATGAGCCACTGAACGAATCAGAGGGCAGCGTCCTCCTGTCTCCTAAAAACAACTCACAGTGGAGCAAATAGCACTGTTTTTTACGTGCTGTATGATGCATAGTACGTGTGCTGGATGCAGAGTTCATGCGTCACACGGTATGTGACACAACGTGTATGTCACGTATAATATGTATAATATGCTGGAAGTAGTGTTCATACAGAACAGTGTGTCATACGTGTGTGCATATACGTGGCCACGGCAGCCACGGCCACGCGTGTCCCCGGGAAGACCCACCAGGCCACGGCTCAGTCAGGGCCTGGAAGTGCGGGGACGCCCGCTGCTGGCGCCTGACGGCACCTGCATGGGGCCCAGGCGGAGTGTTGGGCAGGCTGTGGGCCGTGAGGACCTGTCCACCACACGGCAGCGTGTGGCTGCCATTCGTGCGGGCAGAGTAAGGCAGCAGCATCCGCGTCCCAGGCAGCCCTTCCTCGTTCACCGTCTTCAGACAGACTCAGGAGACACGCGACCCACGTCTGTGTTGACGGTCAGTCTGAGCGACGCCGCGGGGAGCTGGAGGCCATGTCCCGAGACAGCCGTGCTTTCGCATTCAAACTCGTTTCTAGGTGAAGCTCAGGGAAACTTTCCCTCTAAGTGTCCGCGGTGCACAACGCGGCATATCGATTACATCGTGCTGCTCATGTTTTCCTTAAAAGATCATCAGCTGAAATAACCTGTACGTATAGTAAGTACTGGATAATTGAAACAGTTAATAGAATGGTGACCGACAAATACACTGGAAAGTCAGTATCTTTAACAAGATGAAAATAATCCCATTTGTTTTCTTTCCTTTTTGCAACGCTCTCCACAGAACGCACCCGTGCATGGCTGTCCAGCCGGGCTCCGTGGGTGTGAGACTGAAGCGCCCCCTACGAGTTCTCCACGAGCCATCACCACCTTCTCGGCTTAAGGACAGACATTCACATTCATTGAAATGTGCACATTTGCCGCTGAGCTGGGCTGTTTGGTTTCAGCCTCTGCAGAGCACTGGCACCTCTCAGTTTGGGTGTGTTTGCTCTTCCTTCTCTTTCGCCAACTTCCCGTCCTCGGGGAGGCCGCGCTGGCATCTCGGCTCCTCCCTGGCCTGACAGTGTGGAGCCTTCCTTGGGAGTGAAATCACCGCCCAGGGCCACTCTTGTTTGCTAACCGTTTCTCTGACTGCGTCCCCTGTGTTCTGCCCTGGAACAGAGAGAAGCTGAGTGAGCATCGGTTACACACTTGTTCTCTGGGGAGAAAGAGGAAGCAGCTTCAGGGGGTCTCAGGAGCGGGACGAAGATGCCGCAGGTGAGACGGTCAGCCAGACGTAGGAGCAGGGCCCCCGGAACCGGCTGCTTTCAAACACCCACCTGCTCACCTGCCAAGCCAGGGCTGCAGTTAATTCCCATTTCTTTCTCTTGGACGTTGAAGATTTTACCTGCCCATAAATAGCCGCGAGGCCAGCCCCGCACTGGTCTGACTCACCGCTGGCCCCACAGCAGGCTGTGGACACACGGGACATGAGCCCAGGTCCCTCCCAATGGGACACCCAGCGGCTATCGCCCGCCCCAGGTGCTCTCTGCCTTCCTTTTCTGCTGGCACCGCAGCAATCCTGCGCCTCCGCAGAGCCCCTGCCAAATGAAGCAAGTGGCGCGTTGAAAGGAGTCGGCCCGTGTCGCCCGCGCTTTGTGGCGGCCGGGATTCCTCCCACGCACAGCCCACCCCCAGCCTCGCCCCCGCCCCACTGGGAAGTTATAATACAGCCTTTTAACACACCATCAGAAACTAAATTCCCTAACAACTTAATGTCAGCCCCTAGCCTCTCGCTGGCCGAGTTCCTTTTAAAACGTAATGACTGACTTTCAGAATGCTGATTAAATACATAGTTCATTACAATATAGTGTTCATACATCTACCTCTGAAGCAATCGGTGTTAAACGAAGTCTTTTATTCCCTTTGGGTCGCCGTTGATTTGTGTTTCATTCTGAATACACACACGTGAATTTCTCGGCGCTCGTCTTAAGTCGCGCGTCCCGCGGTGGACGTCTGAGCAGAGCCTCGGCCGCTCCGCACCCCACGCTGGTGCCGCGGCCTCGCGAGGGGCCCGGGTGCGTGAAGCTCACGGCGGTGCCCTGAGCACGTCACGCCAAGTGGCCGTTCTTTCAGCCCCTCTCACCTTTCGGGCAGGGGGAGCCGGAGACAATGGAATGAGTCGCTTGCGTTTCATAGATTCCAGTGAAAAGCACACACGCTGTCGACGTCATGTGCTGGCGTGTTCACGGGAATGTGGTTTCGGGTGCCGGTTGGGTTTGTCATCGGCGCGGTCAGCCCGGTTCTTGACAGCATCGCGCTCAGGAGTCCACGCGGCCAGGGCGCCGGCACGTTCCCGGGGGCGAGACCCGTGCGGTCCCCAGACAGCGGTTTGCACCTCTAACCCCACCGGCAGGAGAAACGTGCGCTTGCAGACGGCGATGCACCCAGCGTGCAAGCTGCGGGGACTCAGCCGTCCGGGGCGCCTCTTGGAGACGTTCCTGTTCGGGCCCGGAGGCGGAGGCGTGGTCTCGGGAACCCGGAGCCTTGCAGCGGGACACTTGGCCGAGCCGGTCGGCCTCGAATGGGGCGGCGGCCAGAAGGAGGCCCCCTGGCCCAGGCGGCCCCCGAAGGTGGTGCCAGCCGTGCCGGTGAGCGGAGCGCCACGCCGGTTCGCAAGTCAGCGCGTGTGTGTGGCTCGTGTGCCGAGAAGCCACTGTTTGGGGACAGCGCTTCTGTTTTTCAATGCAACTCAAAGGTGCAGGGAAAGCAGCTCTCCCCTGAGCGTGTTTTGGAAACGACCTGCTGTTGGCTCTTCACTGCGCGTGCTCTGGCCTGAGAGCGTGTCCACCGCCCGCTTGCAGGCGGGGACGACTCTGGGTGTGTCGCGTGGCTGGTGCAGCGGCCGGGACGCCGCTTTGCTGCCTCCCGCACTGATAGCAGCCTGTGCCCTCAGAGACCACACGCCCCAGGCCACGGGCCTCCCGACCAGCAGGCCCCCGGTAGAGGGGCACGGAGGGGCCGGGGAGAAGAGTCCGGCCAAGGCCTGGCCCTGCCGCCTGCCCGCTCGCCCGTCGCGCGGAGCTGCCGCGCCTGCGGGAGGGTCGCGGGGCCGAGGCCGTGAAGTCCTGGATGCCCGCTGCTGCCCAGTGTTTAAAAGGACGTGGTAAAGTCTCCTGTTGAACTGTCTCGTGTTTTCTGTCGAGTTACCTGTTTCATAAAGGACTGGGGTGGTGTTTGTCAGGCCCGTCTGAGAGCAAAGCCTTCTGCCAGCTTTGCGTGTGCAGCGATGTCTTTATTTCACCTCGTTTTCCTTCCTGGAAAACGTCGTTCCTCTCTCCGCTGGCCTCCGGTGACAGACAGCCCCGTCTTCAGCGTATTCCTTCCAAGGGATGCCTTGTTTTTCGTGTGTTTTTAAAATGTTTTCTCTTCACCTTTGGCGTTTTCATCATGTAAACTGATTCATCAGATGTGCATCTCTTGGTGTCATTCTCTGCATATTTGTTGAACTTTGGGGTGTGTAGCATTTTCATCATGTATAAGAATACAGCCTCTCTGACACCATCACTGTGTGGGGACACAAGTGTGCCTGCCGCCTCCCTCCCTCCCTCCCTCCCT
>RJWH01009234.1:0-24219 GCA_004363575.1 Solenodon paradoxus | reverse complement strand
GGAGGGGGAGGGAGGAAGGAAGGAAGGCAGGAAGGCAGGAAGGCAGGCAGGCTCATTTGTTTCACAATGCAAGGTTGGATTTGGGGGTTAGATTTAAGAACAGAGGTAGATGATAATCTGGCGATTTTACAGAGAATTCATTATATCTCTTACAATCTCATGACTAATTTACTAAGCAAATACAAGTTAAGAATGTGCCAGAATGCATTCTTCTAAATACATTATAGTCTAGGTGAAAGTTGCAAGGCGTGTAGAATGAGGAGCATAGCATTTTAAGTCATGAGTGCTACATTTAAATTCCAGCTTCATGTGTTACCCTATTTGACCAGTTTCAGCTAATTACTCTGAACCTACCTATCTTATGCAAAATGGATCTAGGAATAATAGCTACTTACTTGGATATAGAGAAGCTAAATGATTTTTTTTTTTAACTCTAAAGTTACTCCATCCAACTACCCTTTTTCTGGAAGTATTTGTAGCATACTTATTCTTAATTAAAAAAAAGTTTATTCATTTCTTTGAAAAATGCAGAATTGATCAATAATACAAACTTCTGAAAGATGTGTTTACCAATACTCATTTAAGAAAAGAGAAATTTCTTTTCAAGAATTCTGCTTCTTCAGAAAAAGTTGTTCTTCTAAAGAACACCATTTTCAGTCCCTTGACATGCCATCTACCAAACAGAATGAAAGAAATATAATTGCATTTCTTCTGTCACCTCAATGACATAATGGTCTCATTATGCAATTAGGACTTCAGTGAGAGATCATCGAACAGATACCTTAGCTAAAAATAAAATTCATCTATTTCTACTCATTGCATTCAGACTTATGCTTGGGGTTGGAGGGTGGGTGACAAAAAGATTGGGAATCCTGGGTTCATGCTCTTGTCCATATTCTAACCCTTTAAATCTGATTTGGGGCATGCCCTAATGGAATAACAGGTTTGCCACTTCTGGTCATGTGGTCCATGTGTATCACAAAGGCACAGGTTCGTGTCCAGGGCCAGGGGGAACAACTAAGATAAACACCTAGATAAAAATAAATTAAAAAAAAAAAAAAATGCTTCTTCCTCCTCTCTCTCCCTGCCTGCTTGCCTCTTCACTTTCATTCCTGCCTGCACATTTCCTTCAAAAAAAAAAAAATCCGTGTTTGCAGACCTACCAGTGTCTGTCACTTTGTCCATTGGCCCCTGAATTCAAAATCTTAGAAAAGATCTTACTAAAGAAAAAAAAAGTGTCTTTCTGATGACTGAGTTCTAAATATCTTTTGACTGTTTTTTCTGTCAGCTTCGTCCCTAAGTCCTGACAGTGGCCGAGTTCCTCTGGCTGTCTTCTTCCGGAATGTCAGGAAGGACCTCAACTGGAGGCTTTGCCTGTGACTATTCTATTTTGCTTCACATCTGAGGAACTTTTTGTGCGTTTGCTGCTTTCTCCCAACCAGACCTGCTTCGTGTTGTGTTCAGACAGTTGCAGTTGTGGTGACAGAACTGCCTGGTTCATCTTTCTCATGATCCAGTTTTACACTTCGTGTGCTGATAGTCAAAGCACTCCAGACATTCCCTGGGACAAAGCTGATTCTGAGGTAAATAAGCCATCACCTAGCCGGGTCTACCAGAGAAGACTGATTGTTAGATTCCAAATCACGTCATGTTTATGCTGAAGGAGGGCTTAAAGATCTCTTCCAACCACCTCATTTTATAGACAAGGGAACTGAACTCTAAAGAGAGGAAGCATTTGGCAGAGATTGTAGGTAAGAGTGGCTTATGCCCTTTAAATGTAAATTTAAGACATAAAGCACTAATTTGAAATAAAAGCTCTTTTTTTAAAAACAGGGAAAAGAACAGAGAAGAATGAAAGAAAATTGGAAGTTATATATTAAGACAGGGAAAGAAATGGAAAACTTTTGTATGTGTAGAGGAAAGAGGCCTAGAAGAGAAGATGTAGTGTTCAAAAAGGAAACTCAGCGAAGGGCTAAGAAGGTAAGAATAAAAAGCTAAAGGGTTTAATAGGTTAACCAGGGCAGGAACTAAAAAGACCAGTTTTAGAAATTACGTTGGCTGAATGCCTTATCTAAAGATAAGGAAAAGAAAAGTCGAGAGAAAAGCTCAGAGTGTTAAGAATGGCTTAAAATAATAATTTGTGTGAAATCTTGGAAGTGGCTACTCTTTCCTTAAGCGAATTAAGAGATATTAGAGACACAGCTTAACTTAGTGTAGAAACCATGGAATAGACTAATCAGACTCTTTAAACAAGGCAGAGTTAACGCTGCATGATTTGCTGACCTGTAATAATACGGAATTCAAACGTCCACAGTCTGAGGTGAAGTTAAGTCTTGAAGCCCAAATACTGGATGAGTATAAGATATTTTTTTTTATGAGAATCTCTTAGGAAGACTATGTTTTTCACTCATTTGAATTGTTTGAGTCAACGGTTGTATTTACTGAGTTTTATCAGCAGCATACTTGACAGCAAGAAAAGATTACTAATTATTTGAGCATTTACTGCAAGGGTAAACAACATTAACAATAGGTGGTTTAAATCTACTTCCAAAATAATACCAGAAACTAGTGATTATGACAACTTCAAGTTCATGGGGACCATGCTGACAGACACCTTGCTTCATAAGATACGTACATTTTAATGAAATAAGACACAGAAATCAGTTATGCTCCTTATTGACTGTGGAGTTCTTAGATCTTATAAAAATCTTCTCAAGATAAAGCTTGTGAGGAAGCAAACACTTAGGATCATAAAATATTCACTAGTTACATAAGGAGTCTGTACATTTCATAGAGGACAATAAAATATCCAAGTATAGTTAAGTAAAATAGTGAGTTTAGAGTACTTGATGTGCTTTATAGATTTAACTCTATATAGCAAATAGCTCACTAAATGTGCAGAACTTAGCCCTTCTGCCTCAATGTGAAAATTTGGGGGATTTTTGGATAAGGCAGGATAAACATTTAGGAGAGTTTGCTTAATAGTAATTTAGTGCACCATTTAGTTAAAAATAAAAAAGTAATAAAGAATCTATACATCCCAAGGACCCAGGTTCAAGATCTAGGGGTAGGAGGAACCACCAAAATGAACAGCAAATTAAGTAAATAAATGTAAAAAAAAAAAAAAAAAAAATGACTCTAATAGGTAAGCTTTTTTGTACTAAAATTTTTAGATTAAAGAAGCAATTTTTAGAAAGAAAAATTTCATCCTGTTAAAATCTCTACACCACAAAGTCAGCAAAATAAGGAGAAAGATAGGCCAGAGATATGAAGATGAATTATTCAGACTTACCAAGTGTCACTCAAGCTGTTCTGTTTTGAAGATTCTCTCATTAATTTATTCATTTAGTTAATCTTATTAAATATCTACAAGGTGTTTGACAGTACAAAATAGGAGGACAATGTGTTTAGCCTCAAAAAATGCTAAAAATCTGTCAGTGAAAACACTCTCCACATAAATAACTATGGGACAATACACGCTGTGATGAGGCTATAATCAGCTCACAAAAGGGGAAGGAAAGATGGGAGTCACCTCAAAAAGAAAGTGAAATCTAAACTAGGGCTTAGTAGGAGAGTAGACAATTTACAAGTCAACAGAAGAAAGGACATTCCAGACAGAGGTAATAGTTTTTACAAAGTCCTAGAGATATAATAGTATATTTCCAACTCGAATGAAAACTCAATACAATAGAGATGTCATTAAAAATCAGTAGAGATAATATGACTATTCAATAAGTGCTGCTGAGAAATGAAATTTTCCTGTGGAAAAAAATGAAGTTGAACTCCTACATTGTACACAAAACTTAAATTGCCAATGGATGAAAAGTTTTAAGAGGAAATATTTTAAAAGCATATTTATAATATGGAGATAGAATAAAAAAGAAACAAGCATTATTAAAGAAAGCATAATACTCTGTATTAAAAGTTAAACCAATATTAGACAAAAGACACCATCAATAAGGTAAATAGATACTCCCCAACATTTAGAAGAGGATTTTTTCAAGTATATAACAAAAAACATTATACAGAATTTTAAAAGAATGTTTAAAAATTAATGAGAAAAATACAAAAAAAGGGTGGAAAAATAGAGTACATAAATAGATAATTCACAAAAAGGAGGAAAATTGCCCTATAAACATATGAAAATTTGCCTGTGAAACCAAAGCCAACAATGGGGGGTGTCTCTCAAGTAGATATAATTTCATACTTACAGTTTAGCAAAGCAGAAATTGCTAGATAGCAGCCGATGTGAACAAAAATACAGAATATTGGGTTTCTCAGATACTGTGGTGAACTCAAAAACTGGAGAACAATTTGATAATATATATAGCAAATTTAAAAATGTGCATATTTCCTTTATCTCACCAATTTCACCCGTAAATATATATTAGAGTGGTACATGTGCCCACAGAGATACGTGAAGAATGCAAATTGCAAAATTTGGGGTTAAAATGAAAAGCTAAAACAAACAAAAATAAAACATAAATGTCCATTACTAAGAGAAAGAATGTACCATTAAAAATAAATATGTGAGACTAATGTGTATCAACAGGAATAAATCCTAAAAATAGCTAAGTTTCAGGGGAATACATAAAATGGGAAAACATTTAAAATTACATTCCTTTAAGTAGATAAAAACAAATGTATGACTGAAAATAATCAATGCCAAATGCATAATCATGGTGTTTTAATTCTTCAAAAAAATTTTGAATCAAGGTAAGTACCTATGTTTGTTAGACAGTCCTCCACAATGCTCTGTGTGCTCCATGCTCTATAATGTAGAGCTAATTGAGGTTCTTAATTATCCATAAACAGTTCAGGAATTGTCCAAGTGAAAAAAATATAAAGACGATGACATTTTCAACAATCATGTAATCAATAGAGAACATGAAAGTTTCTACTGATGATAGAGATGATTTGTTCTCCTAACAATAAGTGTGTCTCTGTCCTTGGGTGTAGTTCCTATTTATTGCTCATGGTGTCCCTTACGTTATTCTTAATCATGGGTCTGACACTTGAACAGGACACGAGATTCTCAGCAGTTAGGAATAGGTTAATATTTAGTGTCATGTATGATCATTAAACTCTGTAATCAAAAATTGCTTCACAGACTAGAAACTCTCCTCAAACTGTGCAAAACATGAAATAAAATACCATAGGACGTCTTGGGTGTTTTTTGTTTTGTTTGACAGTTGCTTGTGCCACCTGAGCGTGGTTCATTGGAGGCAGCTCATCTCTGCTCTCTTTGGCCTTAATGGAACATCTCAAAGACTTGAGAGCAGAGATCTTTCAAAGATTGCCTCACTCATTTCCTAGTAAATGCTGGAATCTTGGTTTGGGTTGTCAGTTGAGACCTCTATACGTGGCCTGGGCTTTCTCATAGTGGAGTGACCATATTATTTTCGTATCACTGCTTCAGTAAATTACCACAAATTTAGTAGTTTAACCAGCACAAGTTTATTACCTTTTGGTTCTATAAGATAGCACTCTGACATGGGTCCCACTAAAATCATAGGGCTAAGTTCCTTTCTAGAGGTTCTATGGGAGAATCTGTTTCCTTTTTCTAATTGGGAGCAACTGCCAGCATTCTCCTGCTCATAACTCTCTTCCTCCATCTTTAAAGTCAGCAGTATTGCATCTCTGCCTTTCTTTCACAATCTCAATGCTCTTTGATTGACTTACTTTAACCTACCTCCTGCTGCCAAGAAATAAAATTTCCCCGTGGGGAAAAAAGAAAGTTGAACTCCTATGGTATACACAAAAATTTAATTTCCAGTGGAGGAAAAATTTAGAGGAACTATTTTAAAACATATATATAATCTTGAGGTAGAATAAATAAGAAACAAACACTATTAAAGAAAGGATAGCGTTATCATTTCTCCAGGTAGTCTTATTTCTTTCTCACTCTGAACTTTCTGCCCCTCCAGGGGCGCTGTGATTACGTAGGACCCATCCAGTAGAATCTTCTCATCTGTAGGTTCTTAATTTGATCACATCTTTCATATTCCCTCAGTCCTCTAAATTAACATATTCACAGGTCTGGGGATTAGAACATCAATATCTTTAGGGAATACTACTCTGCTGACTAAAACCAACCAGCCTGAGAGATCCAGGTAGATGTTAGTGTGTTTCTTATGACCTAGACCCTGGAGGCATGCAGCATTTCTTCTCTAACACTGTTCATTTCCATGGCATTAACCAGGCTCACACCAACATCAAGAGGAGGGAAAATAGACTCCATATTTTAGATTCAGGTGTTCAGGTTGTAGAAGAGGATGTGACAACAAAAGAATTACTCAGGTTGTTTTATAAAATACAACCTTCCACAAGCAATATATTTTAAAAGCCACCAGCTCTTTGTCCAAATACTTGTGGTAAATTCTGCTTTTTTTAGTTGTTTGCAATAGCCAATAAATGGAAGCAACCTAAGTACACATTGTCAGATGAATGCAAAAAAACTTGTACTCTATCTATCTATCTATCTGTAATGGAATACTAGACAGCCTTTAAAAAGATGAAATTCTACCTTTTGTCACATCAGGGATGGAACTACATTATGCTAAGTGAAATAAGTCAGAATGAAAATGACAAATACTGGATGGTCTTTTTTATATGTGGAATATAAAGAAACAAAGAAAAAGAACAGACAAAAATTAATCCTTGAATATTGACAACAGAAGTGGGGTTACCAATGAGGAAGCGGTAGCGGGGGGTGTCCAATGGGCAGTAGTGGTGTACTACTGGAAATTGATGGTGAGTGTGATGTGTTATACATTTCATGAATAATGAAATTGCATGCTAAACTTGCATTAGTTTGTAAATCAACGTTACCACAATAAAACAAACAAAAATCTGTCAGAAAATCAACCTTGCCAATTTCAAATTTTTTCATCTATAAAATAAAGATAAAAATCAATCTGAAAGCATAGTTGTAACAATTAACTGAGATAACTTATACAGACTACTTAGAAAGGTATTTGCATCATAGGAAGACCTCAATTAAAATGTTGATATAAACCAACAATATGAATTTAAGAAAGTTAATTCAGTCACTCTGAAACTCAGTTTTCTTCATATATAAGCATTGATGAGAATACTTACTTCACAGGATTGTTGTGAAGACTAAATGAGCTAAGTATGGTTGATAGGTAGTAAGCATCCAAGAAATATTATGTATATATAATCATAATTATATACACTTATGCTTAGAATTATATAAATTATATAACTTTATATATAATTATGATAATTAAATATGATGTATTACAACTAATCACTACCTCAGAAAAGCCATATCACTCTACAAAATAAAGAAGCAAACAAAAAAGTATTAAAACTGCGAGACCATATGTGCAGAGCTATGAAAAACCTCAAAATTTTTGTTAAATTTGTTTTTAATTCACTTTTTAAAGTATGTACCACAATGAAAATGATAAACTAACATAGTATTGTGAATAGTGAGTAGTATAAATGCATGCACCGGTTCATCATAAATGATACCAGGATTTCCTGGTTCAGGCTTGAGCAGCAATACTGATACGGAAGTGGAGCTACAAAGAAAAAAGGAAAAACGGTCACTGTGAGACTTTGATGATCGTTAATCTAGTTCAGACAGTAAAGGACTCAGAGAAACATATCTGTGTAAGCTCAGTGAACCCAGCCAAGACTGCTTGGAGCAATGCCTTAATTACATTCTGATTAGACTGGCACAGCCTAAAACAGGTGCCAAATTCAGTCATTCTTATTCTTCAACATGGTTTTCTAATACTGCTATATATGATGTATATAAACCTGTCTAAGAAAGGATACACTGTTTTAAAAAATTCTGCATTACCTTGTCTTTCTTATATTACTGGACAGTCCTCTTTAAAAAAAATAAGATTGTATATGTAGATAAAAGTCACAGTTGGCAAAGACATACAACCTCTCCAAGACCCTCAAAGATCAGAACACTGTGACTGTCAGCAGTAAGTCCACTTTCCATCAGTTTTATGGGCATGTGACCAGTGTCCTCTCACATGGCCCTGGCCTCATATGGAATTGGGCTTGGAGTTATATACTCTGCAGTCATTGTCTTAGTTTTATTTAAAAATGAATCTTTAACTTGTGTTTTATAAATTAATCTGATGGGACAGTGGAGAAGGGACACTTAGGTGAGATTAGAGCCTCCTGGTGCCTCCCCACCTCCCTGGGATGGGTTCCCGGCAGCCCTGTCGCCACACTCTGAGACTTGAGCCCAGCACACTTCCTGCTACCACTGCCACTCTCAACCCGGGATAAGAGTAGACCAGCAGGGACAGGACTGGATCAGCAGGGGAAAGCCCTGTCCTTCAGCCCTGGTGGGAGCTTAAGCATGGACACGAGGAGACTGGGGTTGGATATACCTGCACCTCATAGTGTTCGGGGCAGAGAATTGTAATGACTGTCCTCACCCAGGGTTAGCAGCCCCATAGGTATTTGATAGATGGCTTGTTTGGGGGTGGGGTAGGCTTTTTCCACTTCTGATAAACATATCCCTTCTGATAAACATGTCCCTTCAAGGAGGCTGACATCCCTCAATGTCATTCTTCCATTATGGTTTGGGTGACAGTATGGAAAAGGGGAGATTGACAAATTGGTCAAGTGACTCAGTCGGAACTCTCAGCTGCTAGTGAGGGTCCCTTTGAACCCCCTGTATATTCATCTACCTGAAAGAACTTAACTTAATATTAAGAAGTTAATGAAAAACATTAGGGAGATAAAGACAGAGACCACACAAGAAAAAAGAAAGTGTTATATTTTTAGTACTTTTGACAATGCCCTTTTTCTGAATTTTGAGCCAGGATCCCTGAACTTGTTTTTTGCACTCAGCCTTGCACGTGATTTAGTCACCCCTGTTTCAAATACATTGTTGAATTTTCTTAATTCCTCTCAACTCTTAGCAGTGGCAGAAGTGGAGGGAAATGCTGACGGGGGGTGGGGGGGGCGTCCTATCTCTATCATAGAGGAGGTGATTCACTGGTCTGAATGTTTATCGTTCCTGAGGTAAATCAAATTTAGCTTTAATACTGACCTCCACCAGCATTCTCAAAATAGTCTTTTAAATGCCCCCTGGCCAGCAGCCTTCAATTGAATTTCCATTTCGATTCATTTCTGTGCTTGGTTCTTGGCACTCTTCTAAATGAAAGCAGACCTGTAACTGGTTAAAACTGTATAGTGATTTTACAGATTCTTAAGAGTGCTACTAACTTTTGACCATTTTTTTCTTTTAATAGTTTTGTTTACCTTGTTAGAGCAGTAGTAATATCGCCCATGTCCTATATATGTGAAGTAGTTCAATCGAAGGACTTCAGAAAGAAACCCAGCATCTTGCCTCAAATATTCTATACTACTCCCCTAGGGCTTGTTTTTTTGTATGAAAGAGTTGACTCTGGTTGGCAAGGACAGTCTCACCCTTTGGACTTGAAAGGGCGATAGGATTTCATGTCACAACTTCCTATCCAGCTGGATAACAATGCAAACTCCCCCCAGAGAAATTTAGTCCCACATGTATTTCTGTTCTGCTCAGTATCGGAGTCCACAGGTAATTAATATTAAATATTTTATTAAATATATATATTATAATAACATTATTTCAACATATGTAACATATAAAAATATACATTAAATAACACTCTATTTGTATTTTAGGTTCTTTAAATATCATAGTAAGGTTTTCTCATTAAACTGTCTATGTTCATTCTCTTCTTCATTTCAGCCATCTGCTTTAGTGAAGGAGTTTTAAACTTGTCACATACTTGAACCAAAAATTTTGATAACCTTTCCATGAAACGATAAATTTTATTTTCAACAAGCAGTAGATGGGTACATAGGAATGTTAACCTGGCTGTGTTAGGGGAGAGAGGCGTCTCTCACAGGGTTTACTGGCAGTTCAAACTCGCGGGGTAGGGGGACAAGAATACATAAGAAAGATTCATAGGGATAAGGCCTTCAACAACTGAGCTGATAACAGTGTTATTTGCTCAGATGGAGAAAACAGTTAGAGGAACCTGCCTGGCACAAGGAAAATCAAAGCTTCTGTGTTAGACTTGCTGACCTTGAGATGATTATTAACATCTAAGTGGAGAAGTCAAGGATAGCATGAGGTACGAAAGTGCAGATGAGAGTGGAAATGTCACAGTTGAATACATAAACATGAGAGCTAAGACTTTATACACAGGTTTTATACAAAGTCATGAGAGCTGGTGAGATCACCTGGGGACAAATTATTGTAGAAAAGAGAAGTGGGTCCGGGTCAGTGCTCTGAGGTCTTTCAACATCTGAAGGTAAAGCAGAAGAAAAAGTAAAGATAACTGGAAGGATTTCTCAGAGAAGTTGGAGAAGATCAGGGAACATGTGGCATCACCTAAGCCAGCGGAAGGGTTTCAAAAGAGTCTATTGCCCACTGTATCAAATATAAAGAGAAACGAAGGTGAAATATGGAGTGAGAAGCATTCAGAAAACAAAGATTACCTTCAGGAGGCTGGTGTCTGTTCAGGGCTTATCTGGAGCTTTCCAAATGACTTGGATGAAAGGATGAGACTTACTCATTAATGGAGGCTGCCGTGGAGGCATTTCTGGGGCAGGAAAGGATTCTTGTCTTCTGGACGCCCGTGGATTCTGCCCGCTTCTCAAACATGGGAGGAGGAGGATCTATAAAGTGTCAGGCCAAGCAGTTTAGTTGAATAAATAGTTAGCAGTCTTCAGTTGAGTTTCCATTCCGATTCATTTCTGTGGTCGGCTCTTGGCACTATTCTAAACAAAAGCAGACCTGTAATTGCTTAAAACTGCATAGTGATTTTATGGATTTTTAAGAGTGCTACTTACTTCTGACAGTACTTTTGTTGACAGAGGTTGCATCATTACATGCTACAGCAAACGCTGTTGCTAGTGACCTGACTTATCCCCTTTCCCTAAATGCTCCCAGGTGCAACAGGCCAGCTTCCAACTGCCTGCCAGCACCTGACCTTCTCAGTCTGAGAGTTTTCTCGTGGAAAGAGCCTACTTGGCCACCAGCATAGCTGAGAAGTGCAAGGGAATGAAGCAGCCCCAGGAGCAGACTTTAACCAAATGATACATAAATATCCAAGTCCCTCAGCCTCCCTCCCCCAACCGGTTAACTCTGGGGTCTGTGTATTGCCGGAGTCCCAGATTTTCCCTGGTGATATCAAGCAATAGTCACCCACAGTGATAATCATTTGATAATGTGACATTTATTAGCTGTCTTTAACTCCTCGTCTGACTTCCCCCACACCCATCAACAATGGTGTGTTCTTTATCTTCCAAGTGAGCAACTTGTTCTCAAGTTATCAAATCAAATTCTGCTTCTGGGGAGTTTCAAACAAAAAAACATGCCTATCCAATTCATAATTATGTCTAATTACTTAGCTTAAGTGTATGTGATGATCGTATTTTTATTGTAGGTATTAGGGAGAACCTATTCAGTTAGAGGAGGCATATCCTCTACTTTAGAAGTAATTGAGCCTTTTGAGAACATTTAGTATGAAGTAACTACTACTATTCGTATTCCAGGAACTTTCTAATTGTTTTACCAGTGGACATGCTTTTGTCCCCAGAAAGAATTAACAAAATATCCATAGATATTTTAGATAGGCTTAAATTAAAAAAAAAAAAATTCTTACATATAGTAGTTCTTTTATAAAACCTTAACTCTTGACTTTATGAAAGAAAACTCCATTGGGATTAGGTTTAGGAAGTGACTTTTCTAAAGTCTGAGGACTTACTGGTGTCACAGTTGAAACTATGCATTAAATTCAGATTTTCTTTTAAAATTAATGTCATTTCATGGCTATTCAAATGCTCTATCTTCTTCCTGTCATCTAGGCTTTCCCAGGTGCACATTTTCAGCTACGTTGTAAAGTGTGTATCACTGGAAGGTGGGGTGAGGACAATCTGTCTTCCTTTCTTTGGCCTCTAGTCTTCTCTCAAACAGGAGAGCCAGCTCCTTAACACAGAACAGCCGTCTTGTTTTTTTTTTTTATGGTTTCCATGTTTACCTGACTACCCAGGGTTATTCCTTTCAGGGAGGAGGAGATGTCCTTATCTTCTCTCTCCGTCGATTTCTGCAGTCACTGGATATGGAAACAGCCATGCTCATGTTGTAGCAGGACTAATGATCTGCCTCCTGGGACTCATGGGAGATGCCTCTTGCCACCCTAGATCAGTGCAGAGGGCTGGCGTGCTTGTCTGTCTTGGCTCTCTCCCTGTATCGGATCCAGTGTGTGCCCGTCTCCTGAGATACCCAACCCCACCTGTACCACAAGCCTTGTGTGTGTGGCAGCGCTCTCCTATGAGTATGGGCGTACCCTTTGCCGCAGCTAGAATGTCCATGCGGCTGCTGCTCTGGCTTCGCCTTGTAATACCTCAGGCTGCCTCAGCCTCCGGCAGGGGCCAGGGTCGGACCTCATTCAGTAAGGCTCACCATCCTCACATCTGCCTCATGGGAAGCCTCACTAAACTCCCACACTTCAGGCTGACCTAGCTATGTGTATGGAGGCCCCGGCTTCCCAGAGGGTTGGTTACCACAATCTACAGGTGTCATCCTCGTGGGTTTTGAATTAGAATAGTAACTTGATTGACAATACTTTTAAACAAGATCAAAAGCATGCATGTTATCCATTCTAGAAAGTGGGTATCGAAACAGAGAAAGTCTAATAACTTGCCTAGAATAACTTTTTCTACCACCAGTAGATTGGAAAACCAACAAAAGCTACTCTCTTGATTTTATCTTATTTTGACTACTTTTGAACTTTTACTGTCCTGTCTCTTTTTTGCTTATTTCCCACTACACACACACATACACACACACACACACACACACACACACACACGTCTATCTATAGGGAAATTCATAACGGTTAATTTCTTCCTAAAAAAAGAAATTCATCTAGGGCAGTAGATGCTATATACATCTGCGAGACTTTTAAGTATTTCATACATTATGTGGCCCAAATGGCTACATTAGAAATAAAAAAAAACCCAATTAGTAAAATTTAAATATGGAATTTCTTTGAATTGCAATTCATATGTTACAACATCCTGATCAATGGCACCAAAAAGCAAGAGGTTTCTCTTATTGCTATATATTTTTATTTCCCTCCAAATATCAATGCCACATCAACTGTTAATCTGAAAAACCTCATTTAATGTCAGCTTGCTCACAGTTATGAAAATTCAGGTAATGTATTCCTGTTACTAATTGTATTTGAGAAAGTGTTATTAATTTCATATATCAAGTTCGTAGTGACCATCTGTTCCCTTCGAACTGCTGCGTCTCCCTCCATCTGCCCTGTTTTTCTTCTGCTAATCGGGTGGCAAGGGCTCAGATGATCGGGAAGTTTCTCTCTGACTTTTGATTTGTCACTCATCATCAAGCCAGCTGTGCATTTGTAACAGACTCCTCCGACGGGTGGTGGTGAATTTAAATCTGTCTGGTTTTCTTTTCTTTTTTTTTTTTTTTAATAAAACTTTTTTGTCAAAAAAATGTTTAAAGGAAGCCAGATTGTATTTTCTACACTGTAAAATGTGCTTTGCTGCCACTAATTTGGCTGCATCTGCACTCTCATGAATATAGATGAAGGTACATGGCCAGGATATTATTAGGGACTGCAGCGAGCAAGAAGAATTTTAAATGCGTCGATACCATAGTTTAGATTTCTGAGAACATTAGGACAAACTAACATGAAACTGCTGACATTTGCTAACTTTAAGTTCAAGATGAGTTTTTGAATCTTAACCACAAGATTCTTCTTTGAATATTTTTGCTTTGTATGGTCGGGAGAGGGAAAGAGGCTGTGCAAAGGCTTCTAGGAGATATTATTCAATCAAAAATGTTTCCCTAATTTCTTCACTTTGTGTCCCATAATTCATGGGCTAGAGTCAGTGTGAAAGTGCCTTGTTTGAATGAATATCTCATAAGTAAGCAAGTTGGACATGCTGTTAGCTAATATCGTGACTTTCAACTTGGACTCACTCTATGGGATAAGATACTAAGCTTACAGACTTGGGGACATGAAGATGAACCTAGGATATCAATTACTTACTGTTTGTTATTGTTTATTATATATTTTAGTGCTTGTAGCAGGCTAAACATAATACAAAATTGTTTGCAATTTTTACAAAAATTTACAAAATTGCTGTCATTTTTGTGATAAGCATTTCTCCCTAAGTCCAACAGAAGCATCACTCAGAGGTTAGTGATGATTAAATAAGTTTTATTTTGCCTTCAAAATGATTCAGTATAGCTTGATATGAAAAAATATTCAACCCATATTTAACAAACATGTACTTTTGGGAACACACAATAATGGAGTAGTATTGTCCTCATGAAACTTACAATCTATTAAGCATACAAGGTGATAAAGCATTCCATTGTATCTCCCCGTTGTACTTATTAATAGTAAAGTAAACACTCTCATATAAAAACACATTCAAGTCTTCCTAAGTATAAAAGTTTTGAATTTCATGAGCTCTAAAAAAGCAAAAGATTTCCAGTATCTACTATATGTCTAATCAATTGATATTTTCATGTTAAAGTCAAACTTTCCTTGAACTTTTATTCCCTTCGTAATCATAATATTTTAGCATTCAAGATGACTATTAATCTTATTTTACTAAAGAAAACAAAGGCATCGACTTAAAAAGGTAAGATAATTAAAAAAAAAATACTTAAGACTTTAAATTTCAAAGTGGCAAGACTTCATGCCTCAACAATGCCTATAATGGGTTGAATTTTGTCCCCTAAAAAGATATGCTGAAGTACCAGTCCCTATGCCTGTGAATGTGAGTTGGGAATTTCCACCAGTGGGAATGGGATCTTTGCAAATATAATCAAGTTAAAATAATATTGGACTAGACAATGGTGAACCTGAATCCAATGTAGCTGATGTCCTTATAAGGAGAGTAGAGGCACAGAAAAAAGTCACACAGGGAGAACATTGTGTGACAATGGAGTCACAATTGGATAGTGCATTTATAAATCAAAAAACACCCATGAGTGCCAGCAACTTTCAGAAGCTAGAAAGAGGCAGAGAAGGATTGTTCCTGAATCCCTTTCAGACTTCTAGTCTCCAAGCCTATGAGAAAACAAATTCATGTTGCTATAAACCACCAGTTTGTGGTAATTTGTTACTGCAGCCCGAGGAAACTAATACACGTAATTTAAGGAAAAAAAATTGACCAATTACTTCTTTTATTTTCAAAATGTATGTTTTATTTCAACATAGGGAGTTAAAAGTCCTTGCGACTATTAGTATCATGAAGGAGAACACCCACTGACTGACATTTTAAGTTTTTTAAATAATTTTCTCTCATAAAAATTTTTATTGTTATAAAAATAATTGTATAACTGTTAAGTATTTTCCAACTAACATCATCAGTGACAGAATAAAAACAACACAGAAAATATCAGATGTCAATTATTTCAAGAAGCAATGAGAAACTAATGTTTTGCATTTACCATAACTTCTTTAACTATCTTGTTGAGAAAATCCTTTTTCTGTTTCTTTTTTTTTCCTCCAGGGGATTTTATTAAGGATGTTGCTACTAAACCAGAATAGTTCCAATTCCATTTATTTATATTTTACTTGTTTTTTTGATACCCTATATGAAAAAAAAAACTCCTTTACATTGCTGCTTCTCTACTAAAAATAAAAAATATATATATATGTGTGTGTGTATATATATATACATACATACACGCACATCCTCAAGAAAAATTTGAGGGTCCCAGATATGTCCAGCTCTTTAAGAAAAATCCCCCAAACCTAAGCATCCTCCTTGCCTCTTGCTGATGCTATTCTCCAGATCATCTTTCTCCTTTTGCCACCAAAATGTTCCTAGAGATCCTGAATAGCCCCTTCCCTCTACCATCATCTAGGTTCAGATGTTTCCAACTCATCTAGCTCAGTTTTCAATTCACACACAATTGTTCCAAAATGCTGGACTCTTTGAACTACCCTAAAGATTTTCCTTTCTATACAACCTGCAGTAAGTGTGCTGCAAGGGTGGTCCAAGGCCCCAGTATCAGGACCCCCTGAAGCTTATTAGAAATGCAGCTGCTCAGGCTCCTGAATCTAAAGGCATTGCTAATAGACTCTCCATGTGGTTCTAGTGTTCAATCAAATCTGAGAAGCAATGCTGCAAAACGCATCCTTCTTTTTCCTTGTACATTTCCAAAGCAGGGTCTTATAGTGCTATTATTTTTGAGGACACAGAATGACTTTCTTTAGGACATACTGGTTCCTAGTTCAATAACAGGACCCTTCTCCTTATTTATATAATTCAAACTCCTTTAACAGTTACCGAATTTGTGTGTGAACAAAAAGGGTAGAAAAATACCCCGGATCATATATATGTGCACAGAGGTACTGATGCTTTCCTAATATGTGGTGTTCACGGACACCAAGACCTTAGAATATCGTTAATGATATTAACAGAATGTACATCAACAACATGGAAGGGAGGACCAGGCCCATTTAAACTATAGTTCTATTTCCTTTCCCTAGGTAGATAATGAAGTAGATTCACTTTTCCCATGACACTGGGCTGCCTGATATTTTGCTGTGTTACATGATGTGCTTCAGCATGACTAATACATCCCAGCTGGTCTCAACAGCAGGAAAATGTGTCGTGGGGGGTTGGGGGGGTGGCGGTGACTTGGTTAGGAAGTCACGCGTGCGCAGACTGTGGAGGCTCTGTTGTGTCTATGATTAGAGTTGGGGGTGGGGTGGGAAGACGAATGAATGAAAAGGGGCAAAATGAGGAAATCCCAGGAGTTCTGGAGAGTTGAAATTTTTCAAGCTGTCATTTACCTTTGCAAAGTTGTGGTTGGTGACTGTGTTTACAGGCTGTGGATCTGTAAACAGCACATGTGCAAACCGTTAGCTATTGTTTTGAAAATGACAGTATGGCCAATAATTTCAATTTCAGTGTTTAAGCGTGAACCAGATGATGCTATGTTTTATTTAAAACTGGGCCTGTATCATAGAGGGTGGAAACTCATACCTCTTAAACACTTTTATATTGTGTAGTGTGCCATTCGTTGCCTGCTTTCAGGTTTTTAAAGTGATTGCCTGCTGCCTAAAGGTAACTTGTCTCAAGATTATAATCCAAATCTTGCTGGAGGGCAGAAATGAACCCATTAATTTAACAGTACACTAATGGGATTGGTATAAAGGTGCTAATTCTATTCAATATTCCTTAAGGATTAGGTTGAATGATAGTTTGATGGAAAAAAAAAGGGGGTCAGGGGGACAGAAATCATGAAAGGTATGGTGCCATACAAAAGATTTGGCCAGTGTCTTTTTAAATGATCTCTCCAGCAGCATAAAAAAAAAAAAGTCAAACTCATAATTAGATGAAATTATTTCTAAATAAAAATTCTTATGTCTTCAATTAAAAAGTAACCCTACCTTATTTTATAGCTTTTGAGGGACACTGGTTTCTTATGCCTTCTTTATTCTCAACAAAGATAAAAATGCACTCTGACTTATGCCTGGTGTCTATTCAGTAGAGTTGCTGGATGCATATTCAAGCTGAATGTTGAACTCGGATAAGATTTGGGCTGGTCATTCAATGAAAGGTTCTTGCCTGCTCTGCTTTTAAAAATGTTTTTCTGATGCTCTGTTGAAGACAGTGCTACCTAGTGCTGGAATAATACCCAACAGGTTACTTGTTGTTAGATTGTGGGGTCCCTGACTCTTTGGAAATGTGAGCCTTTGTTCTCTGAAGTGAAGATGGGGCGGGGGAGGGAGGCGGGAGTGGGAGGGTCAACTTCATGATTAGATAAAAGCCATACAAATGTCTGTTTTTACTTCGAGGAATGTCTTTCTAGTTTTTGAGACTGCAAGGCCTATGTGGCTAGATAATAGTTTATTCTGGGCGGGTTTCCCAAGCATTTTGCTCCTGAGACTCACCTCTAACTCCCTCAGAGGAGGCAACATTAGTTCTCCGGTCACAGTCCCACCTCACTAAGCAGTCATGCAAAATACCATTGCCACTTAATTTGCTTAATATCAGTGTCCATATTAAAGCAGTATCTTCCTTTGAAAATTAAAAAAAAGCGGGGGGTGTTGGGGAGAGGGACAGTTTAGAACAGGATTTCTTCTCAGGTAATAATTATCTAGGTTTATTTTAAAAACCCGTTCTTGTGAGTTTAAGAAATAAAACCATCAATGACAGGAGATTAGGTTTCCCCCAGGCAGGGTTCAGACAGTTTCTTCTTTGTGTTTGCCTCTCTTCTTTTGTAAAATGTGATCAGCAGCCTGTATTGGGAGGCCTGTGGGGAAGAGATTAAGTTCTCCTCAGCTGGCCGTCCGAGGGTGTGGCTCTTTAACATTTTGGCTAACAGATGGTGACAACCAACAGGTGCACCAAGGTCGCTGCACCAAGCTTCTTACATCTGCTGGGCGCACAAACAGTGCTCTCAGGGCAACTTCTCCCACGCCAGCTGGGGCCTGGGCTGCTACCAAGCGCAGCCCAGACAAGGTACTGAGAGATGGAGGCCCATGACCTTCAACTATTAACCTGCTGCTATGATGTGCTTTAGCGGATAAACAGGGCCAGCAGGCTTTGATCTGAATGGTAATCTGTGAAAGGAGTAACAAAGGGTGCGGACCCTAGCGGGGAAGTGAGGAAGGAGCAGGCAGTTTTGCTAACAAAATCCTCTTTTTTCAGAATTTGACAGCTTCTCTCATCAGGGCCAGGGATCTCACTTTCCGGAAGGACATTAGCTTGTGTGTATTACCAGCCTGGTAAATTGTTGGATGGACTCATGGTTGAATGGAAACACCCACAGTGAAGATGATTCCCTTTGCAATGATGACTGACTGGGCATGCATTTGCTCTGTGCAATCCTTTGTCTGCAGTATCACACCACACCGTTACACGTTTGCAGGGTGAGCACTGCTATTTCCCTCTTACCATGGAGAAACCAAAGCTCAGAAAGGCTAAATGGTTTACAATAGCAAAAGAGCACTGTCAGTGCTTATTGACTCAACAATATTTAAACACATATTTATTGAATCTACTATGAGCCAGGCCCAGGCCAACAAGCCAGCTCTCCACCCCAAGTTGACCTGACCCCAAAGCCCTTGCATTTAATTGTGGAGGATGGACTTCTTTTAGACTCTATCCACTTGAAAGCGTAGACAAGGGGAAAAAACGTGCTTGGAGTTAGTCGCCACTTCCCTGTTTAAGTCCATCCTGAAAAGATTGGTTGGCATTTGGTTTGAAGGAGTTACTTTTGGTCTGATTATGAAGGTCTTTATGTCCTATAAAGGAAGGCCTTGTTCCCATGCCGTTTCACTAATGCTGACCATTAACCTTACTGCTAGTCTAGGATTTTGAGATTTAAGAATTCTAAACTTTATTTTTAGAGATTTAGGAAAATTACACACAGATCTATCTCTTAGAGTCATGCATTTCTTTAATACCAAGCAGTGACTGGAACTCCTATCTCTTGATTTCCTACCCTGAATCAAAACATTATTTTCCACACTGGATTGTCTCATTTCCATACATTTCATGCTCATCTCTCTAAAGGATTAAAGGAAATAGGTGTAGCAGGCTGACTTCTACCTCCAGTCTCAGCTGTCAGTGTATGACCTTAAGCCTGCTGAGTGAGAAAGAAACACAGTAGGGCCACGCGTAATCATCTTGACTCTCACCTTTTATCACGTAATGAAGCATACTCACTCCCTAGCTCAGGGGTGAGAACATGGGTCTTGTAATAAAACATACAAGAAGCGGATTATTTTAAAAGCCAAGAAGAAGCAGAGGAACTGAAGATAACTATCTTACACCTGTGGCTTCGTGAATGTTCCCTGCCCTCCTGTGGACATGTGACTTTTTTTTGGCAAAGGTCACAAAAAAATGTTAGCCCATATCTTTATCCTCAATCATTGCTCATATGAAGAATGCTATAGTGACTAGTGGTTTATTGGTTCCTACCAATATATAATCTACCATTTTCCTCTTGAGGGGAAGTGTCTCCTAAGGATTTTTTAAATTGTTTTTCTGTTATTTGCTAATTTTTTTATGTTATGCTACCTGCAAGGCACTGTGATATATCTTATATGAATCTATCATTTCATCTTTTCCATGAAGTAGTAGATGTAGACATCATATTAGCCCATTCTACAGATAAAGATATTGAGACTTCATCAACTTCAGTAATGTTTACAAGACCTCACTGATGGTAATTATATATTTGTGCTGGATTTTTTTTTTTACTTATTGACTAAGACTCCAACTAGATTTCAAGCTGTATAACTTAACAATTGTGTCTGTTGAGATGACCATATCCATCCTAAGGTGTTTAAACTATTAAAAAGGTCTTCATACACATATGTTTAAGCTATTTATTCAATGAGTGAGTGAATGTTGAAGAACTGGAATTCAAACCCACACTGGTCTGAATCCAGAATCTGTCTTTTTAACCACTGAACATGTGACCCCACATTGTTCAGTTTGTCTATGTTCTACTTGTTTATTAGGTACTACTGTCGACTGAATTATTTCTCCACCAGATTCTTAGGGTGAAACCCTAACCTGTATTTGGAGACAGGGTCTTCAAGGAAGTCATTATAGTTATATGAGGTCATAGGGTGGGTCTCTAATCCCATCGCACTGTTGTCCTTATAAAATAAAGGAAAGAGAACAGAGCTTTCTCTCTTTGCTCACACAGAGAAAAGGTCATGTGAGGACAGAGCAAAAAGACAGCTGTCTGCAAGCCAGGAAGAGAGGCTCCACAGAGACCAGCACTGCAGTCACCTCGGTCTGACACTTTTAACTTCTAGAACTGTGAGAAAGTACATTTCTATGGTTTAAGCTCCCCAGTCTGTGGCATTTTGTTACAACAGACTAAGAAAACTAATACAACTACTCTGACATTAGTCTTCTTTCTTTCTTTTTTCCTCTTGGACTAACTGGTAACCATCAGCCAGGTAGGCCCAAGGTCAAGGCCTGTGACTGTAAAAATATTCACACAACCTCCTGAAATAATTCCAGATGTAGCAAGAAGAGTACAAAGAGTTATGGTCGATTCATCTCCATCAAAATTTGCTGAGCAGTTTTGGAAGGGCTGAGTCAGTCAGTTGGGATGAAAACCATGATGCTCTCAGGATGAGGAGAAAGGGGAAACCATGGAAAGCCGAGGCAGGAGATGTCAGAGGCCTGTAACTGGGGTGGTCACAGCCCCTCCACAATCAGACCCTGGAGCAAACAACTTCAGAGATGCTAATTCACCACGTGAAATTAGGGTTCGCCTTCATCATATTCCTGACTTGTCCCCACAGGTCTGTCAGAATTCATGGTAAAAAATGGAGGTTCAATAAACGTTAAATTAGTAATAATAATACTAGGACACTTTCAGGAAGCAATGTTTTTGTTTTGTTTTTGCTTTGCTTTGGTGGTGGTGTTTTTTTTTTTTCAGCTACAGGGCACTTCATTCCTATAGGATTTTCAACCATGACTATATTGGCAAGTTGATTAAAGTTTGTAGCAGTCAATATCTGCTGCTCAGGAATCTCCAAAAGTTACTAATGTTAGTAAAAAATCATGGGTCCTTTTAATACCAAATGTTTCTTGAATACAATCTGGTGGATTCTCTCTCTCTCTCTCTCTCTCTATCTGTCTCTCTCCCTTTTTACTTAGAGGAGTTAGAAGTAATTCTTCAAATGATCTACAAAATGATTTTGGACAGAGGTTAAAAAATTCCTTTGAACCTCGCATATTGCTTGTCTTTGATTACTCCTGTAGCATAGCCCAGATACTAGTAAACACACATCTGTCATTTCAATTTCTTTTTCCATGAACACACAGTGCCCAAAGTGATTAGTCCCCTCAGAGAACACACTGATATTTCCCCCATTTTATTCCCAGCCTCCCGGGAGCTCTGATGTCTGGTGATGTCACCAGACTACACACACCTTGCTGCAGTGTCATGGACCCACAGAACGCCAGGTTAGGGGGCTGACTTGGCATTACTTCATTGTTGCTCTTCCAGCCTGGTGGGTTTTCCAAGTGTAGTGGAATGGAAAACTCAGTTACTCTTGATGCAAACTAAATAGTTATCTATCAAACTGTGAGTCCCTCTTTGCTCAGTGGGTGTATTTAAAATTAGGAAGAGCACAGCAGCCGCTTGTCTCGGGGAATGCAGCAACTTGCTCTGGGCCACACAAGAACGGCCAGGCACACTGCCAGCTCTGGCAGCGATGGCAGGTTCCGGGGCGTACACTCAGGAAGCCTCATTTTGAGTGTTAGATGGATCTTTGAGCAGTGCAGGTCTGCATAAACTGCAAAAAAATAAAATAAAATAAAAAAAGATCGCCTAAACAGTATTAACCCCACAGCTAAGATTAGCTGAGAATGCTTTTCCATCTTCACAGTCATAATCTGCTCCTCATGTGAGAACTCAGCACCAAATGCCAGGACACTGTGAGAACAGGTGTACCAAGCTCCACCTGGGACTTGGGGTGGGGAAGTAATGAGCTAAGAATGGCCAAATCAGAAGTTCCTCAGTAAGCAAGCTCTTAAACAAGTGTGCCTGGACTTATGGAGCTGGAAAATGCCATCACTGGCGTGCTGCCTGCAAGGCCGTTTCACATGAGAAAGTGCTTCGTAAAGTGTGTTTCATGGACGACAGTCCCTAAGATGTTGCAGCAGACATCACTATAACCCACTCTGGTGCAGGAGCCAGCACCATTCTCTAGTAAAACACTCTGTTTAGCGACACGTTCTAATTTATTTGACCGTAAAACTATTTTTATGCAATTACCTTTTAACAGCTTTCCAGATAGTTTTCAGTTGTACACTCTGAACTCCAAAGCGATTTGAATATAGCTGGGATCTTACAGAAACCCAAAGACCACATTGGCATTCCTGAGGCTTCAAAAGGCGTATGTAAACAGAAGTTCTGGCTTCCCACCTGGCAGTGGAGTTTGACATTCCTCCTTTCTCTGCCACAATCTTTCAGATCTGAAGTATTGTTCTGGTTGATGTTAGCTTGGCTGCAATACATACCAAAATCAGTTGAGGCTAGTCTTACCTATTTCACGAAGGGACGACAGCCATGAAAGTACTATCACTGAAGCTTGGATTTCTAGTTCCTCACCTTATACTATGCAAACCATCAGCTACTTGTGTATGAACCAATTGTGAAGTATTACAATTTCTTGCTTAAAAAAGTATAACGTGACTCAACTTCTCATTCGTACTGCTGGAACATACGTGAGCATTAGACATTTGTACTGGCCTAGACAGACCTTCTCCACCGAGGTCCCTTTGACTGCACTTCTGGGAGAAGGCGTCTGGCTGTCTGTGGCCCACTGCACATCAGCTGCCTGACTGATCCCAGATGGCCCCACACCTAGGATTCTGGGCTTCATTTACTGCTCCGTGATCACCCTACTAAAATTCTTAATGAATTTTTTTTTTTTTTTTTAACAAGGATCCTACATGTTTATTTGGCACAGAAGTCTGCAAGTTTTATATTGGGTCTACCCTCCTGAAGAAGGTGCATCTGTCTTTTGGCTGCGTTCTTCAGAAGGGCTGCTTGCTTGGCCTGCCCCAGCATATTAACTGTGACTGTTCCTTCCGTTTGTCAGTTTAGGTATCTCTTTGTAGTACATTCATTCTAAAGCTCCTTGAAGATGTTGTCACGAAGTGATGAAAATACACCCTTTGGAGTCAGAGAAAATTGGATTCCAATTATAGCATGCCTCACTGCTAAGGGCCAGATCTGGGCACAATGACCTAGCTTCCTTGGGCATTAGCTTCGGGGCCAGTGAGGGCAGCTGTTCTGTCCCCACTGTGCACAAGAGCTGCAGCTGCAGCCTAGGGCCAAATTGGAGCTGAGCCACCCCATGCTGCTCTTGCTGACACACCCGTCCTGGTGCATGTGGTTGTAATTTGCACAAAGTTGCTGCCTTGGCTAGTGATGGTTCTGTCCAGCTTTATCGTTTTAGAAAACTGAAATGTGCTGGGTGGCTACAAAGATGGATATAGCACATGATGCATCTGGTATATTAACTCAGTACCTGTAACGCCCCTTTATTACAAATAAGTGTTTAACATTCAGACCTTTGAAAAGACAACCTAAATGTGAGTGGATGCTTAAATTCCTACTCTGTTGTAACTGGTTAGCGTACATGTGTCTGCTTATACCTATTTACTGATGAA
>RJWH01009233.1:5937-24321 GCA_004363575.1 Solenodon paradoxus | reverse complement strand
GCCGCCGCTGCTGCTCCTGCTGGGGCCGCTGCAGCCCTTGCCGCCGCCGCCGCCGCCGCTTCTGGGCGGGGAACGGAGGCCAAAGGGAGTCCCGTGCCGGGGCAGAGGGCGCGCGCGGCGCGCAGTGGGGAGGGGGCCGTCCTGGGGGCGGGGGCAGGCGGGGGGTGGAGCCCCCGACGGGGGGCGGTACGAGCCGGGAGAACGTCGACGAGGAGCCCCGGGGGCCGGGTGCCTGGAGGACTAGGTGCTGTGAGAAGGAAGGGGGCGGTGGGTCCCGCGACTGGCCTCGTGGGCTTCCTCCCTTCGAGGTTCTGCTTCGGAACGGAGCCCTGCTGGGGCTCCCAGAGGCCGGGGAAGGGACTAGGAAGAGAACTGGACTGTGGAGGGGGGCCCTCCTCGCCGGGGTCCCGCCAAGAGGAAGGCTGGGCCAGAGGGACGTCCGGGGCAAGGCTGAGAGGAGTCGGCCCATCTCAGCTTGGGATTCCGCGTTATGGAGGTACCGGAGATTGCTGTAGGGAAAGAGGGAGTTGAGGGGGAAGGCGGGAGGCAGACAGCGCAGGCCGATGGGGGTGCCCTTCTGTTCCGCCCTCACCTCTCCCCTCCCCCAGTGGAAGCACTGTGTTTTTGTTTTATTGTTTTGAAATTTCCAACGTTGGCTGTTCGACGTTGTCGATGTGGTGTTACTTACTCATTCTTGATGTCTCCTAGAGTAGACAGTAAGGACAGACGTCCCTTGGGCAGGACTGGAGCCCTGGATTTGGGGACTCTTTACTCCAGTGTGGGAAGGGGGGACCGGTAACTTTGTGCGACAGCTGAATACTCACAAGACAGTTTAGAGGTAGTGTCTCCGATCCCCCCCCCCCAGTGGCACAGAGGTGGTGAACAATTGCAAAGATCTCCGGTGAGACTTTTGGGGGTGCCATTGTAGCCCCTGTTTCTTTTCAACTTAGAAGGCTGTTTCTCAAAGTCACACTGCTGAGACGTTTTGTGGGGAAATGAATGAGGGACACATTTGGGGTTGGGAGTGGGATTAGATTGATAATAAAATTTCAGATTTGGAAGGGACTTTAAGGTCATCTAGTTCCCTGTTTATCTGCCCCATCCTCAAATGTTGGGATAAAGCGGGGTTAAGTGTGGGGGAGATGGTAGGTGGTACAATGGGACAGAGTTGAAGGGAATTCAAATCACATGGTGATGTCACCATGTGATACTGAAGAAGACGGTACATAGGTCTGAAATTTGGGAGATTCCACTGGGGATTAAATGAGGTGACCCAATCCCAAGAATCACTCAGGGGCTCCAAATAGGGACAGAAGGTTAGGGAGGAGCCTGTAAAATGTTGGTGAGGCAAATCTAGTAGGAAAGACTTGGAGGAGCAAGCAGAGGGCTTGTTGACCCAAGTTTAGAGGCTCTGAAAGTTGATAGAGCTTAAGAGAAACATGGCAGTCTTGACTAAGTTGTGTGCCCGTTCATAGGCAGACTCATCTTTTCTTAGGCAACTGACACAGTTGTCCTTGGTGTGGATAGGTGGGGGGTGAGAGGCACAGGCCATGAGGTGCAGAGCCTTACTCGGATGTACTTTAAGAGGGCTGACCTTGTTATCAGTTTTGGAGCAAGGGTGGGTAGGTTTCCTTCCATTCTAGATCTGAGAAGTCATTGATGGAGAAAGAGGAAGGGGCTCTGATGTCTGGGTTGAGGATAGGGCAGAGGAGATCTAAGCTCCTGGAAAGTTTTGCTGTTGGAACCTGGATGGGGCAGGGTAGAGGAGAGTTCCAGAAGAAATGGTGGCTGCACCAAGGATATTCATGTACATCTGGCCATTTTGATTTGGCAGGAGTGGGATGGAGGATCTCTTTGTTTTCCAGTGGCTTAGACTTTCAGGAAGCAAAGTGGGTTCCTCCAGGGGTCTCTGCTTTATTCATTATGCACTTTGCTACATAGGGAAAATGTAATGCAGGTAGAAAAGGTTCTCATGACATGATTGGTTTGGATTTTTTTAAGAGGAAGGAAGCAGGCAGGAATGAAGGCAAGTAGGCAGGCAGGAAGGAAGAGAGAGGATGAGGAAGCATTTTATTTGATTTATTTAGTTGTTCATTTTTGGTTGTTCCTCCAGGCTCCAGGTCACAAACTCGGGTCCTTGGGCTTTATATGGGCTATATTGCAGCCACAGACTTAATGCCTGAGCCACCAGGGCATGTCAGGATTATGGGTTTTAGAGAAGACTTCCTTTAAGGGGAACAGAATTATGGAAGACAAAGGTCTTGAATATTAGGAAGAAGGAAGGCAGACAAGTTGGCTAGAGGGTTGGTTGGGCAGTGAAGGGGGAAGAAAGGTGATCATCGCTGGTCCCATGTTAAGGCTAACTCAAGAAAAAGTGGACCTTGGAAATCACTAGGATAATGTTTTTCAAAGTAAAGTTTGAAGAACCTTTCAGGCTCTTTACACTTTCATGCTGGAATCACTAAGGTTGCGGCAAGAGCGAGTGGTGATCTTGGGACCATCTTGAGCTGGGGATAAACTGACAGGCTAAAAAATCACAAAGTGTTTGAGAAAGAGGGTGGGATAAGGAGCCAAAGGAGGAAGACGTTTACTCAGATGTCACCTGGAGCTAGTGTCCAATCTTACCTTTGATAGCTGCTGTTCTCTGAGGTCCCAGGAAGCAGAGGATCGAGGATTTACACACCTAAGCTTTAACTAGAAAATCTGGACTAAAGTAAAAGACACTGAATGGGGGGAAGGAATTCGTGGTCCTAAGTAGAATAGCCTTGAAAGGAGAAAGTGGGAATACACCAGTTTTTCCAGGCTACAAGTAGGTGGAATCCTAGACACAGGGAGGTGAGTGATGGGAATTCCGGAGTGAAACAGGATAAAGAGCAGTGAGTGGCCTGTGAGAGCCTTGGGCCATAATTTGGAGGGTGGGGTGGGGTCATGGAGGAGAGACTCTAATCAGGGGTTGGAGTGGTTATCACGTCTAGGCTAAGCTAAGTTTGAAATGGAATAGGATGGCCACTGAGCGTAGGGAGCTGTTTTCCAGCTCAGCCAGCATCTGAGATCCAGAGCAGAGGTGAGGCATTTGTGGTTGAGTTGGGTGGGAAAGTGGACACTCAAGTGGGACAGTGAGCTTTGGGGAAAGTGGAAATTGTTGGGATAAAATAAAGCAGAAAGGGGAAGACACCACTGATGATGATGTAAGCGGAAGGAGGACCCTAGACCTCTGAGTTTTCAAAAAGAAAGGACATTTCTTAATGCTGAAGATCCCATTAGGTGTGAGTGTATGTTTGCCAGCTTATTAAGCATCGGGATGGCCGAAGAGGGAGGTAATCCACCTTGTAGCCACTCGAATGCTAGTGCAGTGTTTTATATAATCCCACATACAAACTGGTCATTCTTAAAATAATGTAGAAACTGTTCTCTTTCTAAATCGTACCCGTTCCCACTGTTCATAACTTAAAAGGCTTTTATGATGAAAACTTGCTTTGGTGAGCTGAAGTTGAATTCTGGTCAAGAGTAAAATTTAACTCTGCTTCTATCCTCATAATTCAAATATGCTTCTCAGTTTCCTTTTTTAAACAAACAAACAACGCCCCCCCCAGAAAAAACAAAAACGCATTAGGCACCCGCTGTCTATAAAACATCCAAAATGGATAATTGTTTCAAAAGTGGCTAAAGGCCGCATGTCAAGGTCGCTTTCCCCTGATCGATGAATTGTGATGAGTTTGAAGAGAGGTGATTTACTTTTTGTAAAATGTGGTAATTTTCAGATTTATCCAGGAAAGTATGTGAGGCAGGATGCATCTTCATTTGGATTTTAAGAAAACCTTAAGCCTAGCATCCATGAAGAATTGAGGATACCGAGGGGCAGACAGCTTTGTATTTTGGACTTCTTTATAAACTGTCTACAAAGAAGCAAAATTTGGTTACCTCGTTGCTGAGGTATGCCTAGAAATAGTAATGTTAGTACCATTTAAGAGTACAGTCGAGTTTTGCTCTAATGCTGGTAATGGGACAAGGAGAACAAGCAGATTTTCATTTTCCCAAGTTTTGGAGCCAAGTGCTCGCTCTCCATGACTCTGATCCCAGGCATGGGTCCACGCACTCGAGACAATTCACTCTCTTGTTACAAGGAGGCTTTCCTCAATGTAACGGAGCTGTTCCATGCACATCTTCATGTCCTGCAGTGGTGCTCAAACTTCAGTCTGCATCCTCATTACCTGGAAGACTTTGGAAACGTGTGCAAAATTAGGTTATAATCCTTGCTCTTCTGCTTCCTAGCTGTGTATCAGGAAACAAGTCACTTAACCTTCTTGAGCCTCAGTTTTCTCATCTATAAAATGGGGGTGATAATTCCAAACTCACAGGGCTGTGGGGATTCCATGAGGTGATGTAGATACAGTGCCAGTCCATAGCAGGTCTTCAATAAATGGCATCTATTATATAGTACTATGTAATTTTTCTTTTTTTTTTCAAGGAAAGGTGCAGGCAGGAGTGGAGGTGAGCAGAGGCAGGCTTGCAGGAGGAGAGAGGAGGGAAGAAGCACTTCATTTACTTTTAGTTGTTCATCTTGGTTGCTCCTCCCCCCTCCCCCCTAGGAGGCGAACCAGGAATCTTTGGGATGTATGTGGGACTACAAACTGCTACTCCACTAGGGCATGCCTCATCTAGTTTTTCTTATTCGTTGTGGCCTAGGACATTACCTTCTATATTGTACTCTGGTAAACATGGTGGCAAACTGAAACTTCCAATAACTCCTCCGCACTCCCCTTCTGTCTTGGTTCTTTGTGCTCTTTCTTCATATCCCCGTTGGATTAGTACATATTTAGCACGTATAACGTGGTAGGAAGAAGCAGCTTGGCCCATCCCTGCATTATTGCATCCACCTTTGAGGTGGAAGTGGCAGCTTCTTGAACACAGCTGTTCAGTATTTCAGGGCAGGGACTTCAGGGGACATTTTGGGCCATGCTGAAAAAAAAAATGACCCAAACCTAGTTTACTGGGGTGACATTTTAAAAACCATTGCTTTCTGAAAAGGACTGCTGTGTTTAATTATGACTGGTTGGGCTTTCCAGCTGTCTCTGACATCTGGAAGTTCTGCAAAAGCCAGTACATAGAGCCCGGTCTGGTGTGGCTCTATGGCCAGGGTGTTCCTCTGCGATTGGATGGGAGCGAATAACATCTCAAATAGCTTGGGTATCCCCAAACCAAACTTCTGAGCAGAGAAAAATGATGGGCTTGTAAAAATAGAGCCCCTCTGTGCTGCCAGAGTGTACTTTGATGCCAGCAATTAGCTATGCTAATATAGGGCAAGTGTGATAGTAGGCTGACTTGAAACAGTAGATCAGTTAACAAATTCATCATTTCTGTTTGTCTTTGGAAATGCATTATAATTCTCTACCTGCCCCCCTCCCCAGCAGATTTACCTTCCTATTTATATTCTGCTTAGGCAAATACTAAAGTGAGTAGTTCCCTGAGCACACATCTACTGTGAGTGGCAGAAGGCCATCCTGAAGTCAACTGGGTGTAAAGAGTAGATATGACTGAACCACACACAGATAGTTGGAAGTTGAGTTCATTGTTTTGCCCTGGCTCAGTTTTATTTTATTTCTGTGTGTGACTGTCCTTATCATGGAAGTAAGGAAAAGAAGAGACAATTTATGAGAGAGCAAAGGAAGTAAAAGGACTCCATAGACTTGATCCTTTTTGCATGGAATTCTTGGTTCCATATGATGTAATAGAAAGTCTGTTTCCCCCAGTAGTTTAGCATGTAATTTATTGAGTGCATATTTTGGGCTTTATGTCATATTAGACACTATTGGGAAAGGGCTATGTGAGGTGGGAAATAGGAATAGGAAATATCTTCTTTATAGCCAAGGTATCTATGGACTGGTAGCCATTTCAGTCAATATTCACAGTTTGAAATTTTATGAGCTAAAATATATATGTATATATAACTTATATTTATATTTGAATGGAATATATGTTCATATGTCATTAAAATACACACACATAAATGAGTTGAGCCCATACACACACACACACACACACACACACACACACACACACGCACGCACACACACGCAAATAAACGAGTTGAGTTCATAGCTGGATAATGGCCTCTCCAAATATTTACATGAGAGATACAGAAGACTACAGTACAAAAGATACATGTTAGGTGAGAAAGAATACTCCTTTTTTAAGAGGAAGGAAAGCAGGCAGGCAGAAAGGGAGAGAGAGGAGGAGGAAGAAGCATTTTATTTATTTTGTTCATTTTTGTTAAGTTGCCCCCCTGACCCAGTGCCGGGCTGTGAACCTGGGTCCTTGGGTTGTTTGTGGACTGTGTACTAGTACTTAACACCTGAGCCACCCAGGGTGCAACAGGAGGAATATTCTTCACCTGAAAAGTTCCGTATCCTGAGTGCAGTATACTGAAATGGTGACAACTGAGGACCGTGACCGGGAGGACACAGAAGCATCACAGAAGAGATTCAAGTCTCAGATTATAATGATTCACTTTTGGAGTGTGAAAGACGAACCAAATATTCACAAGGTCCTGCTGAAGATTAAGAGAAGCAAGCTACTTCTTACATATGATCTAGTAGAAAGGAAGAGTGCTCAAAAACTGACCCTGCTTGCCTAGGGTGACTCTTTTTTTTTAAGGAGAGATACAGGCAGGAATGAAGGCGAGCAGAGGCAGGCAGGCAGGAAGAGAGAGGAAGAAGAAGTACTTTATTTTATTTAGTTGTTCATTCTGGTTGTTCCCCCCACCCCAGGATATGAACCTGGGTCCTTGGGATGTATGTGGACTGCACTGGCTGAAGGCGGCTGACCAAACTGCTACTCTACCAAGGCATGCCTGAGGGTGATATTTTGAGGTGTGTTTGCACTTTGAAAAGGACTGATGAATTTCCTGATGATTACTTAGGTTTTCTAGATATCTGTGGCTTGTAGAAGTTGTAACTGGAACTGAGGTCCAGTAAAAAGCTATAATGAGGTGTTTTCCTTAAATGGGGTAAAATGATGCCCTTACAGCATGAAAAAGAAGTGAGTACTCTAATAGGAAAAAGTGTAGCACAGTGGGTAGAAAAGCTCAAATGATCTGGTGTCTGAAAATGTGAGAGATTCAAACTTTGGTCTTTGCATGTTTCCTTGTTGCTTTTGCTTCTTTCCAATGCTTTTGGGTTATTCTCCATTTTAAGCAGGGTCTAGTTTATTCCCATTTTGCAGGTGACAGTAAGTGGAAATAGTGAGACATGGGTGAGATGGCTGAGAAACTGGGACTGAACATTCTTTCCAAGGTCTCCCCACACACTCTAGATTCGGTACTAGAGTGTATCACTCTTGAAGGGTGTTGTCTGATGCTCTTTGCTGAGATGGTTCTGAGTGGAGTTTGGCAGTTCTTAAAACTTCTAATTGACACTGAAAGGATGGGGATTCAGCACTAGCGAAGGAATGGAAAAGAATGTGGTTTGGATTGAAAAGGTGACCACTCCATTGAGATGACTACTTCGGAGGTAGCTACATTCATTTCAATGAGTGAGTGCTCATGTATTTAACAGATTGTTACCATTCTTTTGTATCTAGTCTCATAAATGTTTATAGACATTGTTTTGAAACATGGAGATACACAAAGAGTCTATGGAAGTGTCTATGTTAAAGTCATGTACAAGCAACTATCTAACCTCGGTAAATACAGAATGTGTCTAGGAACGGGATACAGTGTCCCTTATAACACGAATCCCTTGGGGTAGAACCAGTAAAAATATTTGGGTAGGGAAAAAACCTGAAAGGAACTAGAAAGTGCTAGAATAGATTTAGTGAGGCAGAAGGGCGAGATGAATAACTCAAAGCGGTCCTTCTTCTTTCAATTGCCCAAAGGATTATTTCCAGTTGACTTTTTGTGTGTAGGGGTTGAGGAACCTGTTTTGCATGAAGGGAAGTCAAGTCAAGTTGTTGGGTCATGTATACAGGACCCTGAAGTCCAGGGAATGATATTTGGTTAATATTAGAGAAAGAGGAGGGACTATACATATTGAGTGGTGGGCGTTCAGAATATTAAGTTAGAACCACTTACATTGGGAGAACTTCCTAATTAGGGAATGAAATTTGGGGTGTGTAATTAGGGAAAATAGGAATGTGTTAATCTCCTGTTGAGTGCACAAGGAGGGTAAGATCTGTGAGAGAGGTAAAATGATCCTTATTGAGTATCTCCTATTGAAAACAATGATTTTGGGATGTTTTGACCTGAGAGCTGAAGGCACTCCAGTGACCGTGTGGAGGTCATGGCCTTTGTGGGTCATAGCCTTTCCTCTTTAACCCTAGGATCTCAGTGTCAGTCGCCTCCTGGATCTCCCTGGGCATGTCTTTAAATGCTGCTTTCCCCAAAGTGGGAAAACTGCTACGAAGTTCAAACAGGAATATCTCTGTCTTACAGGAGCTTTAACCAGAAATCTAGGTTTCTATTGGAGCAATAGGTCCCAAAGTTTCTTTACTCATTAGTCATCATTGACCCAACCCTCCTTCTTAAACTTTCTGCTGGCCACGCCTATCCTCTTGAGGACAGATTCAGGGCCAGGCTTCAAGATGAATATTTTCCGGCTCTTTCATTTTTTTAAAGTTATAATTGCTTCCAGGTCAGCAAGCAGTGTGAACTAGAAGCAGCCTGGGAGAGTTCTACCAGATTTAATTTAGCTGACACCGTAATCTTGAGTTTCTGATTTACTGTCCTGATGAGTGGAGTCGTGGATAAATGCGCAGGTTTTATGCTGTGTAGAGGGTCTAGTTGTGTCCCATACAAGACCCCTTCTGATTGTTCTGCACATACGAGATCTTTAGCCATAAAAGGAGCTACAGGATTCTGGGGAACTTGTCTGGATCAACTCCCTGTCGGATCACTTTCACAAATGAAGACTTTTCAAGCAGTGTCTACCTTGCTAAAAAAAAAAAAATTGAGATCGATGCTATTTTACCTCTGTTTGCGTTCTTCTCTTCCTCATATGCATGATGACCATGCTTTTCTTGTACTTGTTGTGAAATCTGCTTGTTTGGGCACCTTCATTTCAAAACAAAACAATAAAAGCCGAACCAATCTGTAAAATCTCCTTTAAGATTTTAGTGCTCCCTGTTCCCTATTGCCAATTCCCCCTAACCTTTACTGGGGCTGTAATGTGATGTTCTGTCATTTGATAACATATGCTCTCTAAACTTGTCTAAAATGTCTGTCTTTGGTGCTTCCTCACAGTGTTTCAGTTTGGCCTGTGATGGTGAAATGTCTAAGGTTCCCGTATTTCATTTTTTTCCCCTTTTGGTTGCTGTATGCCATGGGCTTCTCTTTTATGACTTCCACACCTGCCCTTGTCTTCTGGGTGTTGTGATTTTTGTGGGGGGTGGGGGGATGATCTCTACTTCTCTACGTTTTCTCCTCTACTTGCTTGCCCTCAACTTGGCTGCTCTTGTCACCCTTTTAAAGTTATCGCTCTCCTTCATCCATGATCTTTTTGGCTTCCTCTGTTTCATGGTGTGATTATGTCTAGCTACCTACTCTCTGCTGCCCACTTGTTGGATTCATTCCCTCAGATCTTGGTCAGGCCTTCTACTTCTGTACTCCTGTGCCTAAATCGAAAAGTTTTCTTTTTTTTTTTTTTTTCAGTCACACTTACCTCTTTGGGGAGCTGGGCATGTGCTCTCCTTTATTTTCACCATGAGTTGAATGTGTGTTTTGAGTCCCCCAACCCCCAAAGTGAGGATGGCTGTCAGTGGTCCCCCGCTGCCTTCCTGGCAGTGACCAGCATTTGATTTCTGCGGCCATGCAGCTGTTCCCTTCTTAGCAATGACAGGGCTGTGACATCTGGGAAAATCCTTTGAGGTATTTTATATCCTTATGTCACATGGGATTACCAGGTTTCTTCCAAGTTCCTTTTAGGAACTTTGTCTTTGGCCTTTGATGTGATGGCTCCCATCAGAGAGAGCATGAGAGACTGAGAAAGCACACCATGCATGAGTGCGGGCCCCACCACCAGAAGCAAGTGGGTACACAAGGGTGTACAACAGCGGCCCCCACTAGTGTGCTGTGGCTGTAAAGTTTTTCCTTTTTGCTCACCTCTCCTGAGAAATCCTTTACAGGCGGGAGGTAACGAATCTGATGGGACGTGATAATAATAAAACCAAGCCCTAGCCCTACTGGAGCCAAGTCTCCAGGGCTGGGACCTGTGAATCTGCATTTTGAACAAGCTAGTGACTGACTTGGGGACCATTGTTGTCAGTTGTCCATCTTGACCCGCTCTCTCCCACTGTGGGCATTGTCACCATCACAGCCTCTTTGGAAGTTCCCTTTGCTTGTTCTTGTCTAGACCACTTGGCCCTGGGCTCTCTTGCCCTATGCTTTCCACCCCTCCCTTCCTCTGCAAAGGCTCCTTCTAATTAGTAGCAGCAGGTTTCCAATGTAATGGAAGAGTGGGAGGCCAAGAAAGACCTAAGCAAATGTGCTGTCTTCAGGATCAAGTGAACGCTATCAGGGTGCCCAGGACAGTTTTGTTCTCTAAGTAATCACAAGCTGTGTATCGTGTGGTAATTGTTTTTGTTTTTACTTAGTTTTCTTTTTGTTCTTTTTTTTTGGGGGGAGGGATCTAAAAACTCCTTTATCTAGCTGATTTTTAATATGTTGTTCTTTTTCCAAATACCAGGATTCCTCTCTCTGATTTCTGTCACAGGTCCTACAAAGGAATAATACTTGCTAAACAGAACACAGCTAAACCTAAGGGTGAAAAAGTTATGAAGACTGACATCTGCTACCTGCTTCAGGCTGAAATTCATCTTATGGCAAGACTTGCCCTTCTGTTGTCTGAGTCTTCCAATGCTTTGTAGAGAGAAAAGATGAAAAAGTACCTGGTGTAGCAGTCAGCAGGATGAGCTGCTGTGTTTTATACTGGAATATTCCAAGATAATCTAAGAAATAGTCAGAACTTGATTAAGCAGGATGTTCAGGGAATAGGGCCCTGTGAACTGATGAGAAGCAGGCAATCAATCCTGTTGTTTTACCTCTTGTTGAAATTGTTCTAAAATTATGTGTTAACCTCCATGACTGTCTCAGTAATGTTAAAAAGTAATTTTCAGAAAAAGGCAAATTCGTGAGTCTCATACAGATATAAAATGAACAAGTGTTAAAGATTTTATTTTACTCATTAATCAACAAGGGAACCAGACAGATGTTATACCTAGTTCAAAGGAAAAGTAAAAAAAAAACAAACTCCACACACAAAAAAACACATACACAAATTTATATGGAGCAAGGGAATTGAATTGCAAATGGAGGCAAAACTGGTTTTTCCACAGTGGGAAGGGAACACAACTCAAACTCTAAGGGACAAGATGGAGTTTGCATATCCATCAGTTACCTACAATTTACAGAAGTGCAAAATAGCTCAAAGACAATGAACTGGGCTAGAATCAGGCAGCCCCCAGTGTGTGCTATCAGTAATCTGGGGTTCTTTCACCGAAGTGCAACATTTTTGTCTATAGGAAGTATGGTGGATTTTTTTTTTCTTCGTTGATTTTGCTTCTTGTAATTTCTCAGGGTCATCACCTCTATTCTCATCCAGGATTCAATTCCATATAACATGCATTTACCGAGTACTTGCTAGATGTAAGACATTGCAGAGGACCCTCAGATAGAAAAAGGCTATGCTTCTTACCTTAAGTAGCTGATTGTCTGGTGGGGGGATGTTGGAGACAGAGGTGCCATGCTTCCAACTAACCACACTGCTGAGGAGAATAGAGTCAGAGCTGTGGCAGAGCTAGGGATAAAATGTGTGAGAATCAAAAGGGTGCGGCTCATGGGCCAGGGGCTGGGGCTGGGGAGATGATGCGACATTTAAGCTTTGAGGGATGACCCTGAGAGGAGGAGGAGGGAGACAGGAGAGGTCATTTCAGGAGGAAACAGTGAGGTCCTCTGTTCAGAGAAGGATCAGGAACCCCGATGGCAAGGACAGCAGGCGAATGGCAGGGTGTGGCGGAAGAGGAGACTAGAGAACAGGGTTGAAACCTGGTCATAGAGGCCCCTGAATGCTGTGCTAGTAAGAAATGTGGGCTTGATTCTGAAGACGGTGGAAAGCTATTGAAAGCCATTGAGGGAGGGGGTTGTGTGAACGAATGGGTGCTTTAGAAGATGAATTGATTGTAGAATCAAGAGATTGGAGGCAGAGGGACCAGTTAAGAGGCTATTGTAATATTCTGGGTGAGAGATGATGAGGGCCTGCATCAGGGTTGTAGCAAAAGGGGTAGAAGGAGAGGCTAGAGATGGCATCATTAAGGCTTGACTCCTGATTGGATGCGGGCCGTTGGGGAGAGAAAGTGATGAAGACAGGCGGCTGAAATTTCCAGGCTAAGGGGTAGTAGTGTTATTAACTAAGATAGGAAACCTGCTGGGTGTTGGGGGTGGGGTGGGGAACAGGTTTATGGGGACAGATAATGAGTTCCGTTTGAGACACATGGAGTTTGAGGGGCTCGGTGGACATCCAATTAACAGTGAGTGCTGGCAGCTGGAAATTCTGGTCCTGGCCTTAGGAGAGAGGTCAGGGCTAGAGAGAGAGAGATTTGGGAGCAGGCAACACACAGAGGGGTGGGAGTCCAGAGCTGAGAGAATGAATGAGCAGCAGGCTGCCATGTACACACAGAGGGAGAGGAATAGAGGTAGGGGAGAGCCTGGCTGAGCTAGACAGAAGAAGGAGAGCAAAGAGAGAGGGGCACAAACAGACAGGCAAGAGGGAAGACTGAAGGCTAGGTACTAGGACGAAGAGTAGAGGGGAGGGGGTGGGAGAGGGTAAGGGACAGCTGGGAGACTAGTAGAGGTCACGGATGTGGGGAAGAAGGAAGAGAGGTAGCAGGTAGTACAGGTTTCTAGGGTCAGGAGGGAGAGAAGGCCCTGGAGAAGTCAGCAGCCACTGAGTTAGGAGAACCAGGAGAGGGCCCTGCAGAAGGGGTGGGAGGGCAGTAGGCTAGGCTGCAGTATCCCTGTGGCCAGTAGGGGAGCAGGCTGAGGACCAGGGAGATCCTGGCTGCTGTGATCTGCTCCCCCTCACCGCCTCTCCCTAGCTCCTCCCCTACGCGGGTCAGCAGCCTCTTGGCCCTTCTAGATCTTAGCCAGCCACCTCCTGCCTTAGGTCCCTTGCATATGTCCCCTCTGCTTGGAGTGCTCTTCCTTCGGATAGCTCATCTCTCTGCTTCCTCTGGATTGTTTACGTGTCTTCTCAGCAAGGCCTACCCTGATCCCCATCACCCAGTTTCAAATCGTCGCCCATTCCACCCTCCATTCTCATGCCCCTTAGGCTATGTTATACCACCTTCGAAACCATACTGTAGCGTAGACTTAGTTGGCATGTTCATTGTCAGACTTGTCGACTAAGTACAAGCTCCATGGAGGCCTGAATTGGGGGTCTTATGGTTAATTGTTGAATTCCCAGCAGTTAGTTGGTGCTCAATACATATTTGTTGAGCGAATAAGTGATACTTTGTTGAATGTGGACAGTCTCTGAAAATTGTTTAAAGGATAAATGAGATACACCTCTGAAGTGACTATCCCATGTTCTACTTCTCTGGAAAGTGAAGAAGAGCATACAATTCTGATCACTGTAGGGTTCTGTTCAGTGGAGCTCTGATGGGTAAGGATTGTAACTAATGAGTTAACCCAAGAGTTTAAGAGTCTCAAGACAAGCTCTCTTTTTCTTATTGCCTCATTTTCCCTAGAAAGTGAATTGCCTGTACGCTGGTGGTCAACAGTGAGAGCTGGGTGTTGGCTGGCAAGCGGGGTAAAAGATGCTGAGAATGACAGACTGATAGGAAGGGACAAGGACAGAACTGTGGTTCTGGATGGAACATGGTTTGTGTGTTTGTTTGTTTGTGGCCAGAGCACAGGGGATATTGTATCTGATTTGGAGGGAGCTTTAAACCAGGTTAGCTATATGCATTACAGTCTTATAACTCCCTACTTGAAATCAGAATGAAGTGCTGTGTTTTTTTTGAAGGGCTTATAAAGAAAGCGAGTGTTTCCTCTGGAGAGCTTAAATTGGCTACGTCACTCAAATACTTCAGTACCCATGGATTAGAGAGTCGAGGAAAAAAAGATCCCCAGTAGTCTTTCAATGCACTGTTCATATATGGAAACGACCCTGTAATTGTAGTTGGTTAGGCTTAATGTGTATAGAAAAATATACTGTCATCTCATTTGTCTGAAACAGATTGGTTTTCCTTGAACACTCAAGCATATCTGTCTTTAAGATAATTTAAAACTCACTCTAGGTGATTAACAGCATCTTCATCTCCATCCTGAAACCTCTGGGTTCCTGGAAAGCCAGGGCTTCCTTGTCCCCATTTGGACCTTCTTTTCCATAGCAGGCTGGCTTGTGGCAGAGAACTGCGTTTACATTTTGATGCCATAATTACCTTTATTTAAATGTTTCTGTGTGTAAGGTGGTTGAAGCAGATGTCCCTTTATGAGTTTTGATTTTTTTTTCCTGGTTCTCTTTCCCTAGGGGGAGTGGCCACAGCAGGTCCTATCTGGCAGTGAGTGGCTGTCATGATCTCTACAGCACCGCTCTATAGTGGCGTGCACAACTGGACCAGTTCTGACCGGATTCGCATGTGTGGCATCAACGAGGAGAGGTGAGGAGCCAGGAAGATGGCTGTGGCAGGAGTGGCCGCAGCAGGGCCTGGGGAGGGAGGAGGCTGTTGGGAGTTTCTGATTTTCCAGAGATGGCACGGGGCTGGAGGCTGTGTGAGTAGCCTATTCTGCCATGCTGTCCCTGTTCAGATGATGGTGAGGAGGTCAACCAACGACCTTTTGCCAACTAGTACTTGTCCTCTCATTAAGAACTACCAGATTGTGGAGTAAGGGGGAGTTCAGGTGATTGCCATTTTTCTTTGCTGCATCCAAGTTTGTTGCACAAGGATGTGTGCAGATTTTTGGTCCTTGATCTAAGCCTAGAAAAAAGGTGGGTTCGTGGTGCAGTGTTATGCTGGGAACTGTTAGTGGGTATTCTGGTGGTCAGTCGGCACTTGCGATGCTAATGAGGATACTCAGTCACATTCTAGAGAAGTAGCAAAGGAAGAGCAAACTGCTGAATGTCGTTCGCATATGAAGTTAAGAGTTGGTGGTACCTGCATGGTCTGTATGTTTGATTTTTTTTTTTTTAAGGAAAGGTACAGGCAGGAATGATGATGAGCAGGCAGGCAGGCAGGAAGAGAAAGGAGGAAGAAGCATCTTATTTTATTTAGTTGTTCACACTGATTGTTTCCCCCTGGACCCAGGGGTATGTGGCCTGCATCCTTAGGAGGCGATTGACCCAACTACTGCTCCACCAGGGTGTACCATTTAAAAATTTTTTGTTCACCAAACTATTTGGCCGAGCTATGCCCTTTCCTGTCATGCCCCATATGAAGGGTGCTCAAAAGGACCTTCATATTTTCTGTTTGACTTTCATAACTCCTGGTTAAAGAGCTGTGTGTGATGGTTGCAATGCCTTCTCTCATTTTTAGAGAAGGCATAGCTACCCATGCTTGTTGGTGGTTAGCTGGATTTTTTTCTTCACTCCATCGACTGTTTAAGTCCAAAAACGTCAGATCAATTACCTAGAACACTGAACAATATGACTTTCCCTGGGATTCAAGATCTGTTGTTTCCTTGGGGGAATCTGGGGTGCGTGCATGCATATGTGGTTGTTTTAACTGGAAGAGGATTGGCTGTTTGTTTATCTGTTTTCTTCTTCTCTTCCTAACTGGAGAAGTATGTGCTTGTCTGAGCTTCAAGTTAGAATAGACCTTTTCGTTTTTTTTTTAACCATTAAGCACTTGTTAGCTAAATGTTCTTTACACTGAGGAGTAAGAGATGGACTTAATGGCATTTCATTTGAGAATAAAAAAGCCAAGGCCAAGGAAAATAAGATATCATTCTTCTCGAATGCTGTTGTGAGAATGGTGTTTTCCTTTGCATTTGAGTTATGTCCTTACATAATTACTGAGAGATGGTCTGGGGAAGGCAGGATGTTGGTATTGGGTTGTGTAACCGTTCGTTGGCAACTAGTTATAAGTAATTGAGACTTCAATGCAAACTTCTAGACTGGCTACTTCCAGAAAATCATTGAACAAGCTACCTTGGTTTACTGTTCATTCAAAATCCCTGCTGAGAGCAGAGCAGAAAATGGGCTCTGAACCTGATTTTCTCTCTTTATGGACCTTTCTTGGGATGTTAAATTACCAAATATGCCTCACGGTGAAGATGACCTCTGAGCATTGGCACTTCTGATCTCATCTTTATTACTGCCTCTCTGTTACAATTTAGGCTGTGCTACAGCTGATTTCCAAAATGGAATTTCACCTTATTTAAAACTCATCTTCCTCAGTTCTTTTCCACTTGCAGAACTTTTAAAATGAGGGTATAAAGATGCATCTGGGCGTGAACTCTTAAAGTTACATTTGAGTACCCTGCCCAGCAACTGGCAGCAGTTAGGGCTGTGGAAATGGGGCAGTGGCTTTCTGCGGATCCTAGGTGATTGACTCTAGTCCAACTTCCAGCTGAACCTCCCAGTTTTCTTGCTTGCTTCCTCTCTTGCACCCAATTCATTCCCTCATTCAACACGTATTTATTAAACCCAGTGACAGCAAGCCAATTGTCATGGGGCATTGGTGGTGAGTGCTGTAGAGTGGCATGGACATGTAGGAGTCTAGATGCAAGAATGACAGACTTCCTGGGGGAATCAGGGAAGGCTTCCCAGAGGCGGTGATATTTGGGCCAGGGCTTGAGGGCTGAGTAGGAGTTTGAGGAGAGGGTTGATATTGCCCACATGGTGTGTTTGGGGATGCCACTGGGTGGGATGGGGCAGTCTCGGAATGCAGTGGGGTTTGACGCAGGAAAAGTCTGCAGGGGCTGGAAACTGAGGAGCTTGACATCTGCTGTGTAGTCAGGACCCAACAGGTACTGAAAAAGGTCCAGTTTGCCCATGGTGCTAACCCTTAATAATTAGGAAAGAACCCTGAAAGGTTACAGACATTTCTGGTTTAAGTTCAGCAAAGCCTTGAGCAGAACAGCCCGGGTCATCTCTGTTGGGAAGAAACAGCAGGATTGATTTTCAGTCCTGCGAGAAGCCTGCTTTGAACCGTGTCCCTGCCTCCCTGCCACCTGTCCCTCCTAACCTTGCCCGGTTGACCCTGCTCTCCCCGTGCGCCCCTCCCCTACGAGCTGTTCTTGTCCCAAGCCCTTCTCTCAGTGGAGCAATTTGCTTAGCTCTGCACACCCCTCTCCTCAGAGGACTTGAAGAAAATGACTGCACGGCATTTTCCCAGAGCCTCGGGGGCTGGCACTCAGGCGTGGGTATGGCTGGAGTAGCCAAGATCGCTGCTCTTGCTGTCTGCACCGCCACCTCCTCCAGTCTCTGGGCTGGCTGAGTTCTGAGCCCAGCAAGGAGGACGCCTCTGCTGCTGACCTCTGCATGGCCCTGTGGCCGCAGGGGAAGAAGGAAACTCAAGGGCTCTTCCCTCTGCGAAGGGGAGCACTGCTGCTGCTTTTTACTTGCTCCTGTCCTCCCCTAAATCCCTCCCTGGCAAATCTGGCGGGAATATGCCTCTCCTCTGGCCCAAGGCTGTATTGGGTATAGGTCTCGCTTTTCTGGTCTCTCAGGAGTTAATCGCAAAGTATGTTGTCCCTTTCCCTCAGTCCCTCTGTCCGTCCCCTTCCTGGAGACCCCTGGCCACACCTACAGACCTTGCCTCTCCTGACCATCATTTCCGCAGTGGAATCCTCCCTGCTTTTTCTTTTTTTGTAAAGGAAAAATGCAGGCAGGAATGAAGGCAAGCAGAGAGAGGCAGGCAGGCAGGAAGAGAGATGAGGAAGAAGCACTTTGTTTTGTTTAGTTGTTCATCTGGGTTGTTTCCACTGAACCCAGGATGCGAACCCGAGACCTTGGGATACATGTGAACTACATTCAACCCCACTCCACCAGGGCATGCTGCTAGCTAACTTTTAAAAAGAACATCCCTTTCCCCCTGCTTTAGTCCCTCCTCGAGCCCCGAAAAGATGGGGAGAGGTCCGCGGTGTCCCCCTTGGCTTTTTGGCTTCTCCTGCCCCTGTACAATTTTGAAGTCCATCGAAGGCGCTCATTCCAGTGGGGCTCTAGGGTGGTTAGTTAGGTGGGAGCTGCTTCCTTCAGGGGCTGTCACACAGCTCAGGGCGTGGCTCCTAAGAAGGCGAACGAGCCCCAAGGCAGCGCACCTCCCCAGAGGCACAGAGCATACCTGGGCTCCATCACCAGGGACCACATGGCCCTACTTCTGCTGGAGTTTATTCTTTTTTTTAAAGCAAAGGTGCAGACAGGAGTGTAGGCGAGTGAGCAGACAAGCAGGAAG